>JABSNV010000503.1:0-47500 GCA_024085815.1 Flaveria linearis | reverse complement strand
TATTGCTTAGCAACAGTTTTTATAATGAATGAATGTTTTTGATTAAATATAATTCCGCTGCTTAACTTGTAATATGTATGTTTTATGCTGTGAATGACCAACTGTGAGGTGCCCGGAGACGGGGCCTTACAAGTTGGTATCAGAGCTAAAGTTTAAGTGAAACGGGTAAATTTTCAAAATAAACCTTAACTTAAACTGAGAATGGGACGGAAAGAAGGATGTCAGCCCGAGTAGCCATGTGCCATCAGGTATTGTTTTCTTAAAAGCTAACCAGACTTATGTGCGTGTGCTATATGTGATTTATGTGTTCTTAGCAGATTTAGATACTGATGTAGTCAGGATAGGAAATGCTTGGGGTGTGAAGAGTAAAGTAAGTGGCTAATCACAACTGGCCACTGTAATTAGGGACTTACTATACTTGACATAAACTAAGCTGTTCCTTGAATGACTGTTTTAGTGTTTGAATCTTATAGTGCATAAGAGAATGGCTGGGAAGAAACCTTCTAAGGCTGCTAGAGGTAGAGGTCGTCCGCGTATGACTAGGAACAGTACTAAAGCTCCTGAGACGACTCCTGTGAACCCTGAGGTTCCTAACCGGAATGAAGAAACCGAGAATGCGAGGCTGAATGCCTCAGCTAGGGAGGCGATTGCTGATGAGGTACACCAAGTCCTGCAGGCAGTTATGCCATCTGTGGTGACTGATGTTATTCGTGCTGTGAGGAATGAGGAAAGGAAGGAGAAGGAGGATAGGAGAGGGTCAACTGGGAAGGAAAGTAAGGGAGGAGAGGAACGACCAGATCCAGAGATAGTAGTATCTGATGAAGAGGAAGATGATGTGGTAGGGGTGACAACCAAGGGATGCAATTACGGGGCATTCCAGAGGTGCAGGCCCCCGACTTTTGATGGAAACGGCAATGCTGCGGCTGCCCATCGGTGGGTAAGGGAGATGGAGGCGGTACTCGAGATCAGTGAGTGCCGGGAAGATCAGAAGGTGAAGTTTGCCACCCACTCCTTTACTGACTCAGCCCTATGTTGGTGGGACAATATTGTCCAGGCTGAGGGTAGCAGGGCCATAAGCAAGATGAAGTGGTCTGAGTTGAAGAAGCTGGTGATTGAGGAATTCTGTCCTCACAGGGAACTGGATAAGATTGAGAGGGAGTTTCTGCAACTCGAGGCGGGAACCATGAACCACCAGCAATACACTGCCAAGTTCAATGAAATGGCAAGGCTGGTGCCAGACCAAGTGACACCGGTATCTCGCAAGATTAACCGGTACATTCAGGGACTGCCAGCCGATATTCGTAGGCACTTGATTGCTGCACGACCAAGCACTTTTAGGTCGGCAGTAGATTTGGCTGGGAGGCTCTACGATGAAAGAAAGGTAGCGGATACGGAGGTGAAGAAGACTGGTGGTGGTGACCGAAACTGGAATGGGAAACGGTTCGGGCGTGGCGGTTTTACTCCGAACAATAAAAGGATGAAAGTGGATGACCGAAGGGTGGGGTCATCAAGCTCGAGGCCCAAAAGGTGTGGCAAGTACGGGAAGGAGCATACGGGTGAGTGCAAATCGGGGCTCAACGTGTGTTTCAAGTGCGGGAAGCCGGGTCATATGCTGAAGGATTGTAAGGATCTGAGGTGTTACACCTGCGGTGAGGCGGGCCATATGAGCAGGGATTGCAAGAAGCCAAGGGCTGAGAGTTCCGGGGGAAAGAAGACGGCCGGAACTGAAGGGCAAAGGGCGAGCGCCAGAGCTTTCACCATGACCAGAGAGGAGGCTAGGACGGACCCCGATGTTGTATCAGGTACGTTCCTAGTAAATCAAACTCTTGCTTCTGTGTTATTTGATTCTGGTGCTAGTAGGAGTTTCATTTCTGCTACTTTCTGTGCTAAATTATCTGCTAGTAGTAAATGCATTGATGAGCCCTTTGATGTAGAAACTGCTATTGGTAAGTCCACTAGAGTTACCGATGTGATAGAGGACTGTGCCATAGAGTTAGAAGGCCATAGGTTTGCTGCTAGATTACATGTGATGCCCCTAGGAGGATTTGATGTAGTGTTAGGTATGGACTGGTTAGCAACCTATGAAGCGAATATCGTGTGCCGAAAGAAGATGATTAGACTGACGGCGACCGACGGAAGTCCGGTGAAAATTTATGGCGATCGAGTTACGACGATTCCGAAGGTGATCTCGATGGCGGTGGCGGGAAAGTGTATGAGGCGCGGATGTAGCGCCTACTTATGTTATGTAAAGAATGTAGAGACGCCAACACCACAACTATCTGATGTACCAGCTGTGCGGGACTTTCCGGACGTGTTTCCCGAAGACTTACCGGGATTGCCACCTGACCGAGAGATCGAATTCCAGATCGACCTGATACCGGGTGCCCAACCTGTCGCGAAAGCACCGTATCGCTTGGCTCCGACGGAGATGAAAGAATTGATGGATCAGTTGCAGGAGCTGCTGGATAAGGGGTTTATTCGACCGAGTATCTCACCTTGGGGTGCTCCGGTTCTGTTTGTAAAGAAGAAGGATGGTAGTATGCGGATGTGCATCGACTACCGCGAGCTGAATAAGCTGACGGTGAAGAACAGATACCCCTTACCAAGGATCGATGACTTGTTTGACCAGCTCCAGGGTGCCAGTTGGTTCTCGAGGATAGATCTTCGATCTGGCTACCATCAATTGAAGGTGAAGGAGCAGGACATTCCTAAAACAGCTTTCCGTACGCGTTATGGACATTATGAGTTTCTCGTCATGTCATTTGGTCTAACTAACGCGCCAGCTGCTTTTATGGATTTGATGAACCGAGTGTGTCGGCCAATGTTAGATAAATCAGTGATTGTGTTCATCGATGATATCCTGATTTATTCGAGGAGTGAAGAAGAGCATGCCGGTCACATTCGGGAAGTGTTGGAGACTTTAAGAAGGGAGAAACTGTATGCTAAGTTCTCCAAATGCGCCTTTTGGTTACGCGAGGTGCAATTTCTGGGCCACGTAGTGAATGCAGAAGGGATAATGGTGGACCCAGCAAAGGTTGAGGCCGTGATGCAATGGAAGTCACCGAAGACGCCAACCGAGATTCGCAGCTTCTTGGGGCTGGCGGGCTACTATAGGAGATTTATTCAGGACTTCTCCAAGATAGCCTCACCTTTGACAAAATTGACTCGTAAGGACGTAAAGTTTGTGTGGGGCCGGGAACAGGAGAATGCGTTTGAGGAATTGAAGAAGAGACTGACACAAGCTCCTGTCTTGACTTTGCCCGAGGGAAATGAAGACTTGGTGGTCTATTCGGATGCATCCTATTTTGGGCTAGGTTGCGTGTTGATGCAACGTGGAAGAGTAATAGCCTATGCATCCCGACAGCTGAAGACCCACGAAGTCAACTATCCCACACACGATCTCGAATTAGCCGCAGTGGTTTTTGCGTTGAAGATTTGGCGGCACTATCTGTACGGGACGAAGTGCACAATCTTCACTGACCACAAAAGCTTGAAGTATTTCTTCGAGCAGAAGGATCTAAACATGAGGCAGAGGCGGTGGTTGGAACTGATAAAAGACTATGATTGTGAGATCCATTACCACCCGGGCAAGGCCAATGTGGTGGCCGATGCCCTTAGCAGAAAAGAAAGGCCTGAGCCGATCCGGGTGAAGGCTTATCAGCTGATCATGACCCCCGATGTGATGACACAGGTTAAGGAGTTTCAAGACGAGGCTTTGAAAGAAGATCATCTTAACTCCGAAAGGATGAGAGGTCTAGTGACGGAGTTGGGTGAGAACACTCTAGGTGTTAAGACCCGATTTGGGCGAATGTGGATTCCTCGATACGGGGATCTACGTAGTAGAATTATGGATGAGGCCCATAGGACTCGATACTCCATTCACCCCGGTGCTACCAAAATGTACCACGATATGAAGAAAGACTATTGGTGGCCAGGTATGAAACGCGACGTAGTGGAGTACGTAAGTAAGTGCTTGACTTGCTTACAAGTGAAGGCGGAACACCAGAAGCCCTACGGGAAGATCCAACCGTTGGATATACCCGAATGGAAGTGGGAACATATCACCATGGATTTCATCACGAAGCTACCACGTACCCCGAAAGGGTATGATGCCATATGGGTGATAGTAGACCGCTTGACAAAGAGTGCCCACTTCCTACCGATCCGCGAAACGTACTCATCTGAAAGATTGGCGGATCTGTTCATCAAAGAAATTGTAGCTCGTCATGGTGTACCGGTGTCTATTGTGTCGGATCGTGACACCCGGTTTACCTCCAAGTTTTGGAAGAGATTTCATGATGCGATGGGGACGAGGCTACACATTAGTACAGCATATCACCCTCAGACAGACGGTCAGTCTGAGAGGACGATCCAAACACTCGAAGACATGCTTCGGGCGTGCGTGATTGACTTTGGAGGAAGTTGGGACGATCACCTGCCGTTAGCAGAATTCTCGTACAACAATAGTTATCACGCCAGCATTGGCATGCCACCTTACGAGATGCTATACGGTAGGAGGTGTAGGACGCCCGTATGTTGGGGAGACATTGGGCAGAAAGAACTGGGAGGTGTTGAGGTGATTGAAGCAACGACTGAGAAATTAGAAAAGATCAAGGCCTTCATGAAGGCGGCGAAAGATAGGCAAAAGTCGTATGCTGACAAGAGGCGGAGGCCGATAGAGTTCAAGGTTGGTGACCGAGTTATGTTGAAGGTCTCACCTTGGAAAGGAATCATTAGATTCAGAAAACGAGGTAAGCTAAGCCCGAGATACATAGGACCTTTCCGGATTGTCGCACGGGTAGGAGAGGTGGCCTATCGACTTGAATTGCCAGATGAGTTAAGTGGAATTCATCCTACATTCCATGTATCTCATCTAAGGAAGTGCTTAGCTGATGAAGATATGATTGTTCCACTGGAGGATATTGAAGTAGACGAACGGCTCAACTACGTGGAGCAACCAGTGGCAATCATTGATCGTAAAGAAAAGAGGTTGAGGAATAAAGTGGTTCCTCTTGTGCGTGTACAGTGGAAGCACAGGAAGGGATCCGAGTCTACGTGGGAGACTGAAGAAGAAATGAGACAACACTACCCACATCTATTTGAGGAGTAACAGGTTTCGGGGACGAAACCTATATAAGGGGGGTGGACTTGTAACACCCGTATTTTAACAAAGAATAAAAGAAAAAGGAAGAAAAGAATAGAAAAGAAAAAACAACTAAAAGGAGGGACTAAAAGTGTCAATTTGACAAACTTTATATTAATTCTTTGTACAAAAGGTGGTATGGCCACCCACGTTGCCTGCATTTCATTTCAATCGATATTTTTAGAGAGAGAAAGTAGCAGGAGCAGAAAACCATCGGAATTTTGAAGAAAGATCTGAGAAATTCGAGGTTTTTGGTAAGAATCCACTAGTTTTTGAAGTTTTAGATAATTCTAGAACCGTATGTGTGCTTATAAGTGTGTCTTGTGTGTTCGGGTGATGTGGTGTGTGTGTTCTAGGTGTTAGAACAAGTTGAGAAGGTTCGGGTTGAAGAGTGTAAATTCGAAGAAGACGACTAAGGTGAGTTCTAGACCCCTTTTTACTGGTTTTTAAATGTTTGGGGCTGGAAAATGCATGCAAAATATATTTTTATAAAATTTGGGTTTGATACCCGTATGATATGAATGTGTGTATGTTTATGTTTATGTTAGATTATGCCTAGAATCATATGTATATGTTTAGAACTAGGCATTATGATGTTTGGGAATTGGATTATGGATTAGACACATGAACAGGTTGGTAATATGTCTGAAATTGGGACTAAGAATAAATAAGAAAAGTTGATGTGTCCAGCAGTGCTCATACGACCAACAGTGGTCGTATGATCAGGATTCTTCTAAGTGTTGATGAGTCTAATAGGACTCATACGACCAACAGTGGTCGTATGAATCTGTGAAATTTTCTAAGTCTGAGGCCCAACAGAACTCATACGACCAACAGTGGTCGTATGATGATGATGAAATTTCTAAGTGTGGACTCATACGACCAACAGTGGTCGTATGATCCAAATATGTTTCTAAGTCCAGAGTTGGTACGACCGGCAGTGGTCATACGACCAACAGTGTGGTCGTATGACCAGTTAATAATTCTAAGTGTTAAGTGAAAAGCCCAGCAGGGCTCATACGACTAATAGTGCTAATACGACCAGAGGCTTATACGGCCAACAGGGCTAAAACGACTAGAACACTTAGCATTTTTCAGGAATTTCCAGTAAAGTCCGAAGTTCGAGGTTTGACCAGAGTTGACTGGGGTTAATAAATGATGATGTCTCAGGCATGTAATGATGAGTATGATTAACCCTAATTGTTACTAATATTATTATTAGTATATTACTGTTAACAATATTATTAAAATATTGTTAAGTATGGTATGATGCTAGGAATGGTGATAAATGCATGAAGATGAATGTATGATGATGTGTGAATGTAATAATATCCTTTTCATTATTAATATTATGATTAGGAATATTATAAAGAGTATGAATAATATTATTTATAATATTATTTGTATTATTATTATTATCATGCTTAGTAATAATAATACTGTATGTTCTATTTGGAATGATCATGATCAATAATTATTATCATTAATAAAGCGAAAGATTAATGATAAAGAGGAATGGAACGTGAACGAATGAACGAAAGTCTTGCAAGCAAATGAATGGAGGTGCACACCCCTGGCAGGTGTTAGCTCAACTGTGATGCGGGTTCGCTACCCCGAAGGATGCACACAGGATCAATCCTTGAGATTGATATAGAGGTGAGTGACTTGGTGTCACAAAAGACTCACAGGAATGTAGGTCAATCTTCATGATTGGCTTAGAGGTGAGTGACTTGGTGTCACAAAAGACTCACAGTATATGGGTCAATCTTTGTGATTGGCTCAGAGGTGAGCGACTTGGTGTTGCAAAAGACTCACAGTTTAATTAAAGAGGAATGATAAAAAGTACGAATTGAACGATGATGCAGATAATGAAAATATTACCTATGTGTACGTACGATGTATGATCACTTGTGCCAAATGAGGAATGGTTTTGAACGAAAAGTAAAGTATTTTAACTATAAAACTAGAACTCACTCAGCAACGCTGATTTTTATGTATTTTCCAGTGGGCAGGTGACAGATTGCTGAGGATGGCACACAGGGGTGGCTACTTGGTGGGAAGACTGACATCCATTTTGTTTTGACGATACTGTTGTTCTGTAATTCATTCAATCAAATATTTTGTGACTTAGAAACTAGAATGTATTGCTTAGCAACAGTTTTTATAATGAATGAATGTTTTTGATTAAATATAATTCTGCTGCTTAACTTGTAATATGTATGTTTTATGCTGTGAATGACCAACTGTGAGGTGCCCGGAGACGGGGCCTTACACTGCGCAATGCGGCGGGGCGACATTTTACATGCAACACGTGTTTTTAATATTTTATTATTTTTGTAGTAGTTTTACAAAAGTGTAATATGTTTTTAAGCTAAAATTTAAAACACTAAATTAGTGCGTTCTGCATGACTACTTGTATATTTACGCATTAACTTATTGTACCTCATAAAATACGGATCGGTTAAACAAAAAGTTTACACCAAAACATTTTAAATAAACAGGTTACAGTTATAGTCTGAAAAGTTTTTTAAACGTGATATTTTAAAATATATAGCTTAAATGTTAAAACAAATTCAATTTTCTTGGTTTATGGGATAGATAATGTATAATTTTATATAAATATTAGAAAGTGTAAGGTTATTATATAACTAATTGTAAGAGGTGATATGTAAGTAATGCTATAAATACTATTTTACCCTCAAAAGTTGTTGTAATTTATGCATTAAATAAAGTAATTGTTCTTAATTTTATGGTATCTTAAAATACCCCTCTTATATACTTTATATATAGTGTATATATATGTATATATTTATATATATTTATGTATATATATATGTATATATATATCTATATATATGTATATATATATATATATATATATATTTATATAGAGGAGGGATCAAATGAAAACTAAGATTATAATTAAAAACCATGAAAACTAGCATCCACCAATCAGATTTGTTCTAATTTAATTCAGAATTATTAATAGTAAAGGGTAAATTAGTAATTATAAATTTATACTATTAATTAGATATTTAATAAAAGAAACTAACTCCCTAATTATTCTCTAATCAAAATACGGTTTCTATTTTGTATATTTCTTTTTCCAATCTTCTTCAATTATAGCTGGATTCGTAATAAGCATTAGTATTCATCGGATTGTGAAGTTTATTAATTTCTTAGTTTCGGAATCAATGAAATCAACATCCCAATCATCTGTTGCAGAATGTTCCAATTCACGCAAGGACGTAGTTAATTCGAGTGGTCGTTCGGGTATTGAAGATGGTATTTGTTCAATTAAAGGTTCGACAGAGGATACTTGGTTAATTAGTCCTAATCATCATCAGGATATTATACCCGTAGTTGTAGAAGATGAAGATGAAGGTATGTATTATGTTTCTTTACATTCAGTACATATATGTATCTACGACTTTAAAAGGTAGTTTGTATTATTAATTTGTTTTCTGTTCCTTACATATATGTACCCACGACCTTAATAGTCACCTTTGTTTGTGACACCTCACAATATCAACCAAAGAACATTATGGGTTTACTGTCACATTAGTGTCATAGTTCAGATGATACAGATGGATTTAATGAACAAAGTTTTAGAAACATTCAAGATATTCTCAAATCAGAAAGGAAACCTAAGATTCTTCTTGTTGAAGATCATGTGGTGAATGTAATGGTGTGTAGCATCTGTCACCAATAGACCGTCAATCAGCATTAAGCTCGTTAACTCATCTTGTGTATAACTAGCCTCACGTATGTTCATAGTCTAATTATCGAGTTAATCGAATTATCTTCGTGTACATGTTCCGTGTGTGTTAACTATCCTACGTATTTATTATTTCATATACATATATATATCGTTTAAGTTGAATCTCTCGTATACTCGTTTATAATAAAAATTAATAATAATAATAATAATAATGATAATAATAATAATAACAAAAATAATAATAATAATAATAATAATAATAATAATAATAATAATAATAATAATAATAATAAATAAGTTAGGGGGGATGTTTTGACAAATTTGAAACTTACAAGAAGATATTTTACATAAAATGACAAAACATAAACCTCAGGGACCAAATCTGTAAATTAATTTTAGTTAAGTTGGGAATAAAAGGAACAAATCGAAACCGCAGGGACTAATTGTGTAATTTTTCAAAAACCCAACCCCGCCCCCGTGTTTCCGGCGCACTGTTCCGGCCGACTCCGGCAACAGCTCCGGCGACTCCAAAAACCGATTAAAAACTTGATTTTTACAGCCAAATCACACCGAATCACTTCGTGGACAAGAATCGAACCCAAAGCACACTCCAAAACGCGTTTAATGGTCGATTAACGGTTATAACCTTTTTCCACTTTATTCCTGACCAAATCAAACGGCTAAATAACCCACTCACACGCCACTTTAATCAAATTGAGACCGTTAAATCGAACTTTAACTCACTATGAGTCTAATGCTACTGCCCATTTCATCAAAACGCACACAATCAAACCAATTTAATCATCACCTCTGTTCGAACCTGCAACTCAATCGACCACCAACCTCCGAGCCTTATATTCTGCAATTAACATAGGGCTTTTGATTATAAGCCTAATTCGAAGCTCTCTGTGCAAGCAATTTGATTTCCATCATTGTTTGATCAACATTCGATTTCGGGTTATATCGCGGCTTGTTCTTCACTGTTCTTGTCATCAATTCGAAACAAAACAGGTAATTGAACATATCATTCTACTCGTTTTATCATGGGGAACAAAAGCCCCATGAATTTGGTCATTAATAGAATCGAATCGAGGGTCAATTTGACCCAAATCAAATTAGGGTTTCGGTCGATTTGGGGAAATTGGGCAAACCGTGTTTAAAAAGAAATCAAACCGAATTCTGCTGCGGCTGAGGCCTTTGGTTCACCGGTTCCCATGTTCCATGTTATCCGAGAGGTCCCGGGTTCGACCCCGGGCCACTGCATTATTTTTTTTAAAGGCCTTTTGAGCCTCTAAAAATTATATAAAAATTTCTAAAAATCCTAAAAATAAATTTTATAAACATTTCTTATTTAAAATATTACAAAATGATTTTCTGTAAATTTATTTTGTTTAAAGACCTTAAAAATCTTTACAAAATATTATTTATAAATAATATAAATAATTAATTTTTATAAAAATAGACATTAAATCGTGTTTAATTATGAAATAATCACGAGAATCATGGAAATTATACAACTTACAATTTCACGAATTATTTACCAATATAACTACAAGTTATAAAATATACTTTAAATTAATTAAATTTAATATATAAATAAATAAATTTATAAATTAAGCTCAAATATATATAACAAATCATGTGCATCAAACTAGACCAACCCAAATCCGATCAAATATATCTATTCGCATTGAATACATATTAAAAACTTAAATACAATTATTACATAGGTATTGATCGTGTTTAATCGTGCATTGCTATAATCTGTGAAGTCTTTGTGCATTACATCAATTCAAGGTGAGTTTCGTGGCCCCTTTTTATGCTTATTCAAGTTTTCAATGTTTTCAACCAATGGGGGAAATGTATGCTCACCCGTTTTTAATGCTGTACATTCTATATTCTATACTTGGAATCAATGTGATACTATTTTGCATGCATACATGGTGTTATTCTATGGATTCTTACAACCATTAATTCCCGGGTTTGGGAACCAACGGTTAGGTATTGGTAGTACTACTGGGTTGACACCCCCACCCTTCGACGATTGGTTAACTTGCGAGTTGCCAACACAGCTGCCAGCAATCAGGCCAAGGGTGAATATATTCCGGCTAATTTATATGCATAACATCATTAGGTTTGGTTGTCTAAAACACATGTTATATGGTTTGTGCTTGCAGTATGATTCCATATCAAATTCTATACAGCATCAATTACATGTTTTAAATTTAAACCTGTGGAACTCACCAACATTATGTGTTGACATTTTTGAGCATATCTTTTCAGGTGAACATAATCAAAGAGGATAGTTAGAGCAGATGCCTTAGCAGAGACCCTCTGGATTTTAATAGTTTTGCATTAGTAATGTATATCATTTGTTTTCATTTGTGAAACTCTGTGTAATTTGGATTCGGAATCAATAAGACTATGATAGTCGTGGAACTGACTAACCACGACACAAGTCACCATTGTGTCGGGCGACGTCATGACACGAGGAGTTTGCATGTATTATGTCTCTGTATTTATACCAAGTGTTATGACGATCCCGTCCGTCGCATCCTCGTGTTTCCGCTCTAAGCGAGGGTGTGACAGATTGGTATCAGAGCCTTGGTTATAGAGAATTAGGTGGAGAATTCGACCTAGACTATAACCTAAGAACCTTCATATAGAATGCATGCTAGGGATTGTGTACATTTGATTTTACCTAAATGTCTTTCATGATTTGTGTGATACATAGACACCTGTATTCTGGATTTCCTGGCAAAAGGCCTTCGGGCTAAGGCAAGCGTATTCGTATAAATCTCATTGCGAAACCCGTTACGCTACCTGGGGATTTCTATGATGAGTGATAAACTATGGTCAATACATAAGTCTATAAGACAAATGGGTCAAGTATATTAAATCTATGAATTTAATATACAAGTATGTTCCTACATACTTGATTTCATACATATACACGTGTTATCTGAACATCCCGAGAAAGACATTATTACTCATAGCCTTTCTCCATGGGATACTTTGATACTAGAACTTTACGCTTGTATGCGTACAACCTCATATTATTAGGGAACTTCGGTGATCACGCGTAGCGTCGATCTCGGACATTGAATCCGACCCTATCATGGTTATGACTGAAATCCTGAAAGTATGACGGATATGCAGTTATCATTAGACATAATGTGCTTATATGCTTACTTGCTATTACATGCTATTATTGGAATACTGGCTCATGGACATAAGGACATTACATTATTTGTGCTTGATGAATCTAAATAATACTATGATGTTAACTTGGGGTAAGTGAAGCTAAGGGTGATCATGTAAGGTAAATTACCATTACGGGTGCACACGTAATTGCAATTCACCATGCATGAGAAGTCTGGTTAATCTTACCATGAGGTAGCGATCATGAGTATCACACGTTTCTATTCTATACCCTAGGGTGCTAGGGTCATAATTCTAATAAGTCCTTGTTGAAGGCAATCAAACATTATAAGTCCTTGTTGAAGGCAATCAAACATTATCACTTACTCAAAGTCCTGTCCTACTTAGAGCCTTCATGGTATTTCCAATCATATTGACCTTATGAGACATTCCTCCACTTAGCATTTCAGTAACTACTGATTAATGCTTAGAATGAAAGTGGAATACATAAATATAGAGGAGTAATGATACTCTCTACCCATACAAAATGTTATTATTTGAGTAGGTGCTAAGGAAAATTAAGATGTTATGTAACTATTTTAAGTATTATTCAAGGTATATCGTGGATGTGGTGGGAACGCTGCGGGGAACCCTATATATAAGCATCACCGGTATACTAAGAATGTGCTTAATCTGGGCTACATAATGATCTTGATGGACCGAAGCATAGGTTATAGAAACTTGATAAGCGAAATCATGCGGTGACTAAAGTTTCCATCTTTCTGTAGTTAGAAGATGGCGCCTAAAAGAGTCACACGCAAAACCAACCAAGAAGCTGAAGCCCGACAAAACAGGAGAAGGGGTAGACCATCAAGAGCTGGTGGTGCTCCAGCTGACAATAATCAGGAAACTGGCACTCCTGATATAGCTGCTATGATTGCACAGCAGCTAGCTGCATTGGTACCAACCATCGTAACCCAAGTAAGCGACGTCCTGCTGAATCATCCTCTCCACGGGGATCACAACACCAATGGCCAACATAACCAAGGTGTGGTGGATGATACTGGCAATGGCAAAACAAATAGAAACGAAACTGGGGTCAACCATACCAAACGGGGATGCACATATAAAGAATCTGTGCCTTGCAAACCCCACGAATTCGATGGGAAAGGCGGAGCAATAGCCTTGACCAGATGGATCGAGAAGATAGAGGCAGTAATCGACATTAGTGAATGCCTCGATAGTCAACGGATCAAATATGCCACCTGCTCACTACAAGGCAAGGCATTAACCTGGTGGAACACCCAGGTTCAGGCTAGAGGAAGGGAGTCTGCAACGCAGATGACCTGGGATGAATTTAAGGCATTGATTTCTGAGGAATACTATCCTCTTAATGAAATGCAGAAACTCGAACAAGAATTCTGGAATCACGCAATGGTAGGAGCTGGGCACGCAGCATACACCGATCGATTTCATGAATTGGCAAGATTGGTTCCGCATTTAGTCACACCAGAATCCAAGAGGATCGAGAGGTATATTTGGGGAATCGCGCCTCAAATCCGAGCACTGATAACAGCAGCTGCTCCTCCTACAATCCAGAACGCAATTTTGAAGGCTGGTGCTCTTACTGACGAAATGGTGAGAACCGGATTGCTGGGGAAGGGAACCGAGAAGAGAAAGGAGTTCGGGTCTAACACTGGAAGGTCCGATAAGAAGGCTAAAACAGCCCGAGGTTTTGTGGCTGTAACCCAAGAAAAGAAGGATTACATAGGACCGTACCCCAAGTGCAACAAGTGTAATTATCACCATTCCCCAGCAAGGCCGTGTCGGGAATGCACAAACTGTAGGCGTTAGGGTCACTGGGCGAAGGATTGTAGGATTACGCCAAACCTGGTAGCGCCCATCAATGCGGTTAACCCCGCCGGGAATGCCAGGGCATGCTATGAATGCGGAGGTCTCGATCACTTCCGAAACAAGTGTCCCCGACTAAACAGAGCACCCGGTCAACAAAGCAATAACCAGCAGCAATTGTTGGCCATAGCTGGTAATCCGGCCCAGGGAATTCAAGGAAATGCTGCAAGAGGACGTGCCTTCGTCATTGGAGCCAATGATGCCCGCCAGGATCCCAATGTCATCACGGGTACGTACCTTCTCAACGACCACTTCGCCTCTATATTGTTTGATACAGGAGCGAACAATAGCTTCATATCTTCTGATTTTTCACAAATGCTTGACTTGAAACCGAGTAGGCTAGAAGCTAGCTTTTCCATAGAAATGGCCAACGGTAGATTTGTACAAGCAGATAAGATCATTAGACAGTGCTCCATAATATTAGAAGACCATGCCTTTGACATAGATTTAATACCTTTCGAGCTAGGAAGCTTCGACGTGATTGTGGGAATGGATTGGTTGTCGAAGCACGGAGCCGAGATCGTTTGTCGGGAGAAAGTAGTTCGAATCCCCATGCCTAATGGGGAGGTACTCAAGATTCAAGGAGAACGACCAGGAAGAACTCTGAAGCTCATTTCCTGCATGAAGACGCATCGATGTCTACGAAAGCAGTGCTACGCACTCCTGGCTCATGTTGTAGAAAAGAAGGAAGAAGGCATCAAATTGGCAGATATTCTTGTGGTGCGAGATTATCTGGAAGTATTTTCTGATGATTTGTCAGGTTTACCTCCTCTACGCTAGGTAGAATTTTGTATCGAATTGGTTCCTGGAGCTACGCCGGTAGCAAAAGCACCATATCGATTAGCACCATATGAGATGCAAGAATTATCCAGCCAACTACAAGAGCTGTTGGAGAAGGGATTCATTCGGCCGAGTCATTCACCATGGAGAGCACCGGTTTTATTTGTCAAGAAGAAAGACGGGTCATTTCGTATATGTATCGATTATCGCAAGTTGAACAAGTTAACTGTGAAGAATCGATACCCTCTTCCCAGAATTGATGATTTGTTTGATCAATTACAAGGAGCTTCGTATTTCTCCAAGATTGATCTTCGTTCTGGATATCATCAACTGAGAGTTTTTGAGGATGACATACCGAAAACAGCATTCAGGACTCGTTACGGGCACTATGAGTTCTTAGTCATGCCGTTCGGGCTGACTAATGCACCAGCTGTGTTCATGGATTTGATGAATCGAGTGTGCAAACCATACTTAGATAAGTTCGTGAATCGTGTTCATAGACGATATACTTATCTATTCTCGTTCGAATAAAGACCACGAGAAACACCTTCGAGCAATTTTAGAACTGTTGCGGGAAGAGAAGCTTTTCGCCAAATTCTCGAAGTGTGAATTTTGGCTCCAAGAAGTGAAGTTTTTGGGCCATGTGGTTAACAAAGATGGAATCCATGTAGACCCCAGCAAGATTGAAGCGGTGAAGAAATGGGATACACCCCAAACACCATCAGAAATCTGACAATTATTAGGATTGGCCGGATATTATCGACTGTTTATTGCGAACTTTTCAAAAATCGCACAACCGTTGACCATGCTAACCTAGAAGGACAAGAAGTTTGATTGGGGGCATGCACAAGAACAAGCTTTCTAAACGTTAAAGGAAAAGTTGTGCAATGCTCCAATACTGTCCCTTCCGGACGGAAATGACGACTTCGTGGTATACTGCGATGCTTCGCATCAGGGATTAGGATGTGTGTTAATGAAAAGAGACAAGGTGATTGCATACGCCTCACGACAACTAAAGGTGCACGAAAAGAATTACATGACTCATGATTTGGAGTTGGGCGTTGTAGTCTTTGCACTTAAGATATGGAGCCACTATCTATATGGAACCAAATGCATCATCTATACCGATCATAAGAGCCTTCAACACATCCTAAATCAGAAAGAGCTCAACATGCGACAACGACGTTGGGTAGAACTACTTAGTGACTACGATTGCGAAATCCGGTATCATCCGGGGAAAGCAAATGTGGTGGCTGATGCCCTCAGTCGTAAAGATCGCGTAAAACCACTACGTGTTAGAGCTTTGGGATTGACTATTCAAACGAACTTGAAAGCTCAAATCCGAAATGTGCAAAGTGAGGCTTAAAAAGAAGAAAACCTTGCGGGAGAAGAATTCCGAGGGTTGGATAAACAGATGAATCGCAAGGATGACGGCGTACATTACTTCATTGATTGCATATGGGTTCCCAAATGGGGAGATGTACGCACACTAGTCTTGGATGAAGCACACAAGAGTCGATATTCTGTTCATCCCGGTGCAGACAAGATGTACCATAATCTGAAGGATCTGTACTGGTGGCCGGGTATGAAGAAAGACATTGCTCTATATGTGAGCAAATGCTTGACGTGTTCAAAGGTCAAAGCTGAACACCAGAAACCATCGGGATTATTGCAACAACCTGAAATTCCCGAGTGGAAATGGGAGAACATCACAATGGATTTTATCACCAAACTCCCGAGAACGCCAAGCGGGCACGACTCGATATGGGTCGTAGTAGATCGACTAACAAAATCTGCTCACTTCTTGCCAATCCGAGAAGACTATAAAATGGATAAGTTGGCAAGATTGTACATCAAAGAGGTCGTGACACGGCACAGAGTGCCGGTGTCAATCATATCCGATTGAGACAGTCGATTTACTTCATGCTTTTGGCAGACGTTGCAGAAAGCGATGGGCACTCGACTGAACATGAGTACAGTCTATCACCCCCAGACAGACGGCCAAAGTGAACGCACAATACAGACACTTGAGGACATGCTACGTGCATGTGTCATTGATTTTGGTGGCAGTTGGGATACTCATCTACCGTTGATTGAGTTTTCCTACAATAACAGCTACCATACGAGTATTGGTTGTGCATCTTTCGAAGCGTTGTATGGCCGAAAATGTAGATCACCTGTATGTTGGGCCGAGATTGGCGAGAGTCAGCTAACAGGTCCTGAAATCATACAAGAAACAACCGATAAGATTTTCCTAATCAAAGATAGACTTGAGGCTGCTCGAGCTATGCCGACAACCGTCGGAAGCCGCTAGAGTTTAACGTTGGTGATCGAGTGTTACTTAAGGTCTCTCCTTGGAAAGGGATCGTTCGGTTTGGAAAGAAGGGGAAGTTAGCCCCAAGGTATATTGGACCATTTGAGATCACAGAGAGGATCGGTCCAGTGGCATATCGATTAAGGTTGCCACAAGAGCTTGGCAGTGTGCATGATACTTTCCATGTATCGAACCTCAAGAAGTGTTTAGCTGATGAATCACTTCACATGCCTATTGAGGACATCAAGATTGATCAAAGTCTCCACTTCGTGGAGGAACCTATTGAGATCATGGACCGAAAGGTCAAGAAGTTGAGACGCAGTAAGATATCTATTGTTCATGTGAGATGGGATTCTAAACGAGGTCCAGAGTTTACATGGGAACGTGAAGACCAGATGAGACTCAAATACCCACATCTATTCGAGGATGACACTCTTGGACCTAGCATCAGTTGAATTTCAGGACGAAATTCCCTCAACTAGGGGATACTATGACACCTCACAATATCAAGCAAAGAACATTGTGGGTTTACTGTCACATTAGTGTGACAGTTCAGATGATACAGATGGATTTAATGAACAAAGTTTTAGAAACATTCAAGATATTCCCAAATCAGAAAGGAAACTTAAGATTCTTCTTGTTGAATATCATGTGGTGAATGTAATGGTGTGTAGCATCTGTCACCAATTGACCGTCAATCAGCATTAAGCTCGTTAACTCATCTTGTGTATAACTAGCCTCACGTATGTTCATAGTCTAATTATCGGGTTAATCGAATTATCTTCGTGTACATGTTCCATGTGTGTTAACTATGCTACGTATTTATTATTTCATATACATATATATATCGTTTAAGTTGAATCTCTCGTATACTCGTTTATAATAAAAATTAATAATAATAATAATAAAAATGATAATAATAATAATAACAATAATAATAATAATAATAATAATAATAATAATAATAATAATAATAATAATAATAATAATAATAATAATAATAAATAAGTTAGGGGGATGTTTTGACAAATTTGAAACTTACAAGAAGATATTTTACATAAAATGACAAAACATAAACCTCAGGGACCAAATCTGTAAATTAATTTTAGTTAAGTTTGGGAATAAAAGGAACAAATCGAAACCGCAGGGACTAATTGTGTAATTTTTCAAAAACCCAACCCCGCCCCCCGTGTTTCCGGCGCACTGTTCCGGCCGACTCCGGCAACAGCTCCGGCGACTCCAAAAACCGATTAAAAACTTGATTTTTACAGCCAAATCACACCGAATCACTTCGTGGACAAGAATCGAACCCAAAGCACACTCCAAAACACGTTTAACGGTCGATTAACGGTTATAACCTTTTTCCACTTTATTCCCGACCAAATCAAACGGCTAAATAACCCACTCACACGCCACTTTAATCAAATTGAGACCGTTAAATCAAACTTTATTAATACCATATGTAACATTTTGTTTATATAAAATAACTGAAGTGAATTTTAATTAAAATAACTGAAGTGAATTTCCTGAAATTTATTAATTCTCATAATTTCATACCATTTATATAGTAAGTAGGTTGACATAACAATAGGCAGCGGCTATGTTTTACAAAAGTTCATATATGTAACATTTTGTTGATGAGGATTTTTTAATTATGATTTTAAGGAAAAGTTGAGTTTCCTATCAATCTAATGGTTCAACCCTTCTTTTTTATGACATGTGCAGGTTACCCTTAATTTGTTGGATTTTTTACTATAATCATTAAACAAAATACCTTGATTTCTTGAGCGTTTTTCATTTAATTTTCTAAAATTCTCCTTCACTTCATTTATTATCTTCAACTTATCACTAACTCTCTTGCGACGTTTAACCACTGTAAAATATACAATTAAATTTTCATTAATAATTTTTAATGTTAACACCCATATCACATATTATATAATCACAAAAATAATATACAACTACACCACTAAAATAGGTTAGAAAAATTTACTGTCATGTTAACCTTTCTTACACAAATTTGTATCTTTTCAAAGTACATATATGTACCTAGTATATTTAAAACCACAACAGAAAAAAAAACCACAATGATACCATATACATTCATATTTGTTTTTCATGTAATAATATAAATTAAAAATTAACGAAATTGTAATACCTTCTGATTGAGGAAATGGTTCTGGGGTGTCCTCTATTTCGATGGGTTCGTCAACAGTGTTGCTGAACTTACTAAAACTAGAATTGTTGGCGATTCTTTCACTTCTCTTTCTACCTGCATACATAATGTATTTGTAAAATATTGAGCAAATTCAATACATAAAGTATAACAATAGTTTCAATTCCCCACTTACTTGTTGACATTTTAACTTGAGTAATATTCTAAACTGGTTCACTACCTGCACAATCAATTTGTATATATAAATGATACTAGTATACTAGATAATAGAAAAATTCAAAACAATAAAACAAAGTACTGAAATCAAACTGCTAAGTTTAAAGGGCATTCACTTCATTCTAACGCACACCATTTTATTATGAGAGTAGTTTTATGCAGTGGTTTATTATGAGAGTAGGTTTATGCAGTGGTTTATGCATATATGTAACACTTGTTTTACAACATTTTATTATGAGAGTAGGTTTATGCAGCGGTTTGGTATAATGATAACACATAACTGTGCATATATGCAAAAATCAAACTGAAATCAATTTTTATTTATAATGTTCTGAACTGGTTTATGCATATATGTAACACTTTTTTTACAACATTTTATTATGAGAGTAGGTTTATGCAGTGGTTTGGTATAATGATAACACATAACTGTGCATATATGCAAAAATCAAACTGAAATCAATTTTTATTTATAACGTTCTGAACTGGTTTATGCATATATGTAACACTTGTTTTACAACATTTTATTTTGAGAGTAGGTTTATGCAGTGGTTTTGTATGATGATAAAACATAACTGTGCATATATGTATCGTTTGTGTTAGAGTAGTTCTCTTTGAGAACTTTTGTTTTTATGTAGTGGTGTGTGTGTGAAGACAACACTTGTGGATATATGTGAATACATGTGAAGATAACATGTGACACCCGAAAATTTTTCGTTATGAAATCTCGTTAGTTTCGTTAAGTAACTAATAATAATAATAATGATAATAATAATAATAATAATAGTAATAATAATAATAAAAGTCCAAAGGGGCAGATTTGATAATTTTAAAACTTCAAAAGAAGTTTAAATACATAAATTAACAACCATTTAAACCCCAGGGACCATTTGTGTAATTCTTTTAAACCCAAACCCCCGCCCCTCGTTTTTCCGACCACCGGACCGGCCAAACTCCGGCAACCCTCCGGCAACGACCAAAACAGCCGAAATACCCGATTTCGAACCCCACAACCGGTCCGAAACTTTTCTTGGATCTAAATCGAACAGGTATCCAACATCAAAAAGCGTTGCAACGGTCAAATAACGGATAGAAACTTTACTTTATTCCCGACCGAATCAAACGGCTAGTTAGCCCACTCAATCCACTAATTTAGTCAGATTTAATCGAGCCCTCGAACATTATCAACCTATAAATCGAATGAAATCTGCAATCCTAATCACAAACACATAAACACCTGAATTCAATTTCCATTTCACCCGCGACCTGCAACCCATACTAACACCATACTCCGACCCATCTGCACTGAAATTAACACAGGGCTTTAGCTCATTAGCATCACACGAAGCTTTCTGTGCAATTAATTTGATTATCATCAACAAAATCGACTCGAACCGATTCTTCCTTTGCCGCGGCTTGTTCTTATCTGTTCTTACCATCAATCCGAATCAAAACAGGTAATTAAACGCATCTACACATTCGGTTTAACATAAGGAACGAAAGCCCTAACATTATAATCATTAACAATATCGATTTGATCTTCAATTTGAGAGAAATCAAATTAGGGTTCTTCGGGATTTGGGGGAAACAGGGTAACCCTGTTTAAAAGGAAATGGAACCAAGAGTTATCGCGGCTGAGGCCCTTGGTTCACTGGTTGGTGTGTGGGATTGTGAGCTTGAGGTCCCGGGTTCGAACTCGGGGACCCTTAACTATTTATTTTAAAGCTTTTTAACCTTCTAAAAATTTTATAAAAATTCTAAAAAATTATAAAAATAATTTTTATAAACTATTCTTATTTAAAAGGTTACATAAATATTTACTGTGAATTTATTTTATTTAAAAAAAACCTTAATAATTTTTATAAATTATTATCTACAAATACTATAAATAACCATTTTTATAAAAATGAACACTAGATCGTGTTTAATTAAAGAATAATCGTGGAAATTGTAGAAATTATACAACTTGTAATTTCACAATTATTTACGAGTTGTTTCTTATAAAATTATACTTTAATTAATTAAAATTAAATATATAAATCACAAAGTTTACAATTAAACTTAGATATATAAAACCGATCGTGTGCGTCAAACCGAACCGACCCAAATCCATCCAAATTTAACTATCCGCATTGAGTACATTTTAAAGGCTCAATTACAATCAATAATAGGTATTGATCATGTTCGATCGTGCATTGCCTTATTCTTTGAAGCTCTTGTTGCTTTCTTACATCAATTCAAGGTGAGTTTACAGCCCCACTTTTACTTATATACTCTTTTGGGGGAGAGAAACATGTCGTTTTCATAAACGTTACATTACCTTTGGATTTCTGTAATGCTGCATATACTTGATACTATGATGTTATACTTTTCCCTTCGGACCGTTAATATGGTTAATAGCGAGGTGGTTGTTAGTAGTACTACTGGGATTGACATACCCCACCCGGGCTAGTCGCGCTAGCACAACGTTCGTCAAACGGGTGAACGGTTAGCCTAATTACAAGTGTTGTGGTGTGCGATCCACAGCCGGGCCTGCTTTATTATTGATTACATGTCAGCTCGGTCGCGACTTCATACACATAGGGATCATTATGGATTAGCTACCCATTGTATGCTTTGATTACAAAATCCGGGAATTTCATTACTGATATTTACAGTTTTCTGATAAACCTGTGAACTCACCAGTCTTGTACTGAGATTTTGCATGTTTTCTCTTAGGACATTGATGTGGCATGTTTAGGAGCACAACATCTACCGCATATCATTCCGCATTCATCACAAACTGTTTTCAAGATTAAATCTTCATTTACTTTGTATAAACTGGATTGGACGCATGTTTACGTGTTCCAAAACTATTGTTAAAAGTTATCTTGTTTACGCTTCCGCAATACTTAAATATAATTAGATTGTTTCATTATTATTAAGCAATCTATATGTTTTGTAATTATCGAGTCGTTTGGTGTAACTGATGCTTATCTGAGATCCTGGTTATGTCACACGCCTGACGGTAAAACCCCGTTAGCGGATTTTGAGGGTGTGACAGATTGGTATCAGAGCATTAGTTATAGTGAACTAAAATGAACCTTGCATTTCATTTGCATTGCATTTTAGACTATAGCTGGATTTGCATTAGTTACACACACATAGATTACTAAGCTATGCTTACTTAAATTGGTTGCCTGAAAACTTTTATCTTAACATATCCCTGTGAGCATATGACTACCGGGATGGTGGCTCCGAGTTGCTGTGAGTCACGGGAAATTTTGTATGCATTTGATATCACTTAAATGCTCTTCATGATTTGTGTGACACATAGACACCTGTATTCTGGATTTCCTGGCAAAAAGTCCTTCGGGCTAAGGCAAGCGTATTCGTATAAATCTCATTGTGAAACCAGTTACGCTACCTGGGGATTTCTAGGATGAGTGATAAACTATGGTCAAGACACAAGTCTCTAAGGCAAAAGGGTCAAATTACCTTGACATGTCAACGATTCTTGAACCTTACTGATCTTTTCGTATACTTTGATTGATCGACCCCGATATAATACTTACCTATTTGGTACTTCTATCGTTGATGACCACTGTACTTGACAAGATATGTTAACCTGATAGGAGGAACCAGGGGTGATCATGCAAAGCAAGTTACCATTACGGGTGCACACGTAATTGTAATTTGTCGTGCATGCTAAATCCGGTAAATCTGGTCGTGTGGTAACGTTGTAGTCAGTATAAGTCATCATTCCTACACCTTGAGCAAGAAAGTCTCGGTTTTCATAGAACATAGCCACTGATGTGGAAACTATCTATCAGTTCTACTTGTAGGAATGCTCACCCTTACCTTGAATTTGGACGAAATTCAAACCATGACATTTGTGTTAATCCCTCGGATTTGGACTGATTCTCTAGCTTGTCTATTTCTTTAAATCCTTGAATTTCTCTTCCTTTTCATTCCAAGACAAAAGGTCTATTTTCATACGACTGATAGCTTTTGATATTTGGTAATTTAAAGAACGTCTGGAAGAGGACGTGGACGCGGGAGAGGTAATATCTCAATGACGCCTGCAGAATTGGCAGCGATAATCAATTATAGTATTACCGCAGCGTTGGCAAACCAACACCCTCCACAGCAGAACCCTATTGGACAACCGACTTGCACCTACAAGTCCTTTATGGACTGCAAGCCTAACCCGTTCAATGGAACTGAGGGAGCGGTGGGACTGCTCCGTTGGTTCAAAAAGCTGGAGTCGGTGTTCGAAATCTGCAACTGTCCTACTGAGAATAGGGTAAAATATGCTGCTGGCACACTGGATGGTGCTGCTCTGAGCTGGTGGAACACACAAGTTCAGATGTTGGGCGTTGAAGCTGCAAACGCCACGACATGGGAAGAATTCAAGAACCTGCTGAAAGAGGAGTACTGTTCATGAGATGAAGTACAAAAACTGGAAACCGAATTTTGGAACCTGAAGATGGTAGGTTCTGAAATCGAAGCCTACACAACTCGTTCTCACGAGTTGGCTACTCTGTGCCCTACCATGGTTAACCCGGATTACAAACGGGTTGAGAGGTACATAGATGGGCTGGTTCCAGAAATACAGAGCATGCTCACCACTGCAAGACCAGCTACCATACAGGAAGCTATCCGACTGGCGTACAAGCTGACGGATCAGGCCGTCGCACAGGGCAAGCTACCCCTGCGAGGTGCTGCATCGGGTTCCAAGGAAAACAAGAGGAAATGGGAACCTTCCACCAGTGAGAAGCAACCTTCATCCTCCACTCATCAGCAACAGCAACACAAGAAGTTACATCCGTCCTAATCTTCTCATTCGGGCGGCTATCATGGAAACCTTCCAAAGTGCAACAAATGTCAGCTCCATCATAATGGGCAGTGCACAAGGAACACTTATGAGAGGTGCAGGAAGTTTGGTCATGTTGCCAAGTATTGCAAGGTGAACCTCTCGGTAAAGGCACCTCAACAGCAACAGAACCATAATCAGACTGTGTGTTTTGAATGTGGTCAACCCGGGCACTTTAAAAGGGATTGCCCGAGACGGAAAAAGAATGGTGACAATGGTGCTGCTGATAAGCCCAAAGACAACAACAATGGAGGTGGCGGTGGCAGAGGCAGAGCCTTCATCATGGGTTCAGGTGAGGCTTAAAATGACCCTACTGTAGTGTCTGGTAGATTCACTATTAATGGATGTTATGCCTCTATTCTATTTGACTCTGGTGCTGATAAGAGTTATGTGTCCATCAAGTTTAGTAAAACACTAGGAATGGTGCCTACTGACTTGAGTTCTAGGTATGCCATAGAAATAGCTGATGGTAGGACAATAACGGCAACTCGAGTATATAGGAATTGTAAACTAGGGTTGTCGGGTCACACTTTCCACATAGACCTTATTCCAGTCACACTCGGTAGCTTCGACGTAGTAGTCGGAATGGATTGGCTATCCAAGAACAGTGCTGAGATCATTTGCAAGGAGAAGCAGGTCAAGTTACCCATTTCGGACGATGAAATCCTTACAGTGGAAGGTGATAAGGGGGGAGCGGTGGTCGGTATCATATCATATCTGAAGGCTCAGAATTGTCTTAGGAAAGGACACCTTGCTTTGTTGGCACTCGTTATTAAAACGAAGACAGATGAAAAGCATGTCGAAGACATTCCAGTCGTAAGGGACTTTCCTGAAGTATTTCCTGAAGAACTACCTGGTCTTCCTCCACACAGACAGGTAGAATTTCAGATTGAATTAGCACCTTGAGCAACTCCGATCGCTCGGGCGCCGTACCGTCTGGCCCCGAACGAACTACAAGAGCTGTCTAAGCAATTGCAAGAATTGTTAGACAATGGATTCATACGTCCCAGCTCTTCACCCTGGGGAGCTCCAGTGCTTTTCGCTAAGAAGAAAGATGGAACCTTCAGGATGTGTATTGATTACCGCGAACTGAACAAGGTGACGATCAAGAATAGGTATCCACTTCCACGTATTGATGACTTGTTTGATCAATTGCAAGGATCTACCTACTATTCCAAGATCGACTTGAGATCCGGTTATCATCAGCTAAGGGTTCGAGAAGAGGATATTCCGAAGACGGCGTTCCGGACTCGCTATGGGCACTATGAGTTTGCTGTAATGCCTTTCGGACTAACCAATGCCCTAGCAGTTTTCATGGACCTCATGAATCGCGTCTGCAAGCCTTATTTGGATAAGTTTGTCATTGTATTCATCGACGACATACTGATCTACTCCCGTAATAAGGAAGATCATGAGGAACATTTGAGAACCATAATGGAATTGTTGAGGAACGAACAACTTTACGCAAAGTTCTCAAAATGCGACTTTTGGATGTGTGAAGTGCAATTCCTTGGGCATGTGGTGAATGACAAAGGTATCCACGTTGATCCTTCAAAGATTGAAGCAATCAAGAATTGGCCGGCACCGAAGACACCTGGTTTGGCAGGCTATTATCGGAGGTTCATCGAAGGATTTTCGAAGTTGGCGCAACCTTTGACTGCCCTAACTCGTAAGGGAGTAATTTACATGTGGGCAGCAAAGAGGAAACAGCGTTTCAGGCGCTTAAAGACAAACTCTGCAGCGCACCAATCCTAGCCTTACCAGAAGGAACTGATGACTTTGTTGTCTACTGTGATGCATTCATCCAAGGTTTGGGATGTGTACTGATGCAACGCGACAAAGTCATAGCTTATGCATCTAGGCAACTTAAGGTGCATGAGAAGAACTACACCACGCATGATCTGGAACAAGGAGCTATAGTGTTTGCCTTGAAGATCTGGAGGCACTACCTATATGGAACCAGGTGCACGATCTATACAGATCATAAGAGCCTCCAGCACATATTTGACCAGAAGGAATTGAATATGCGGCAACGACGATGGTTAGGGTTACTCAATGATTATGACTGTGCGATCAAGTACCATCCGGGTAAGGCTAATGTAGTAGCCGATGCCCTGAGTCGTAAGGAAACTCTAAAGCCTCGTCGGGTGCGCGCATTGCAAATGACAATCCACTCTGACCTACCAGCGCAAATCAAAGCTGCTCAATCTGAGGCCTTGAAGACGGAGAATCTGAAGGCAGAATCCATGCGAGGCATGGAGAAACAGTTGGAGGTTAGAGCTGATGGAATCCGTTATTTTATGGAACGGATCTGGGTACCACAGCACGGGAATATGCGAGAGCTGATAATGGATGAAGCCCATAAGTCCCGTTACTCGATCCATCCAGGTTCAGACAAGATGTATCAGGACCTGAAAGAATTTTACTGGTGGCCGAGAATGAAAGCGGAGATAGCCACATACGTAAGCAAATGCCTAACTTGTTCCAAGGTTAAGGTAGAATACCAGAGACCATCTGGATTACTCCAACAACCGGAAATTCCAGTGTGGAAATGGGAGCAGATCTCCATGGACTTCATCACAAAGTTACCTAGGACTCCCAGCAGATGCGATACCATTTGGGTTATAGTAGATCGCTTAACGAAATCCGCACACTTTCTGGCAATCCGAGAGACTGATCGAATGGAGAAGCTTACCCGTATCTATTTAAAGGAAATAGTCTCTCGGCATGGCGTACCGATATCTATCATTTCTGACCGTGATGCTCGGTTCACTTCTCACTTCTGGCAATCATTACAACGGTCATTAGGAACACGGCTGGATATGAGTACTGCATATCACCTGCAGACCGATGGTCAAAGTGAGCGTACAATCCAGACACTGGAAGACATGTTGCGTGCCTGTGTGATCGATTTTGGCAGCAGTTGGGAAACTCATCTACCATTGGTTGAGTTCTCCTATAATAACAGTTATCACACCTCGATCAAGGCAGCTCCATTTGAGGCATTGTATGGATGTAAGTGCCGATCATCTATCTGTTGGGCAGAAGTAGGAGAAAGCCAACTTACAGGACCTGAACTTATGCACGAAACGACTGAGAAGATCGTGCAAATTCGTAACCGTATGGCGGCAGCACCTGATCGACAAAAGAGTTACGCCGACAAGCATCGGAAGCCATTGGAGTTTCAGGTTGGTGACAAAGTACTGCTGAAGGTCAGGGTGTATACGCTTTGGAAAGCGTGGGAAGTTAAGCCCAAGATACGTGGGGCCATTTGAGATTGTCAAACGGATTGGCCCAGTAGCCTATCAGTTGAATTTACCTGAAGAACTCAGGGGGATACATGATGTGTTTCACGTATCTAATCTGAGGAAATGTCTATCTGATGAATCATTGATCGTGCCTTTAGAGGAACTAAAGATAGATGATCAATTACATTTCATCGAAGAACCAGTAGAGGTCATGGATCGAGAAGTCAAAACACTAAAGCGTAGCAAAATTCCCATTGTACGCGTAAGATGGAACTCCAAACGGGGACCAGAGTTTACGTGGGAAAGGGAGGATCGGATGAAGTCTAAATATCCGCACCTGTTCGTGGATACAACTTCAGAACCTAACTCCAACTGAATTTCAGGATGAAATTCTCTCAACTGAGGGATACTGTGACATCTCACAATATCAAGCAAAGAACATTGTGGCTCTACTTGCATATTTGTGTGACAGCTCAGATGATACAGATGGATTTGATGATATGACTGACAACGAATTATCAGATGATGAATTTTCTTCTTTTGATATCTCACAGAACCCAAAAGTTCTTCAAAGTGTACCTCAGAAAATGAAAACACAAACTGCATCAAGAAAGAAAAAGAGAATCACAATGATCTACCTATGGTTTCATGGTCACCTTCTGATGAACAAAGTTCTAGAAACATTCAAGATATTCCCAAATCAGAAAGGAAACCTAAGATTCTTCTTATTGAAGATCATGTGGTGAATGTGATGGTGTGTGACATCCGTCACTAACAAGTCCGACAATTAAGCTCGCTAACTCACCGTGTGTATTAACTGTCCTCACGTATTTTCATAGCCTATGTATCAGTTTAATCGAATTTTTCGTATACTCGTTTGTTAATCCTGGTGTTCCAATTTTCGGGACGAAAATTCTTTCAACATGGGGATAATGTGACACCCAAAAATTTTTCGTTATGAAATCTCGTTAGTTTCGTTAAGTAACTAATAATAATAATAATGATAATAATAATAATAAAATAATAATAATAATAATAGTAATAATAATAATAAAAGTCCAAGGGGCAGATTTGATAATTTCAAAACTTCAAAAGAAGTTTAAATACATAAATTAACAACCATTTAAACCCCAGGGACCATTTGTGTAATTCTTTTAAACCCAAACCCCCACCCCTCGTTTTTCCGACCACCGGACCGGCCGAACTTCGGCAACCCTCCGGCAACGACCAAAACAGCCGAAATACCCGATTTCGAACCCCACAATCGGTCCGAAACTTTTCTTGGATCTAAATCGAACAGGTATCCAACATCAAAACGCGTTGCAACGGTCAAATAATGGATAGAAACTTTACTTTATTCCCGACCGAATCAAACGGCTAGTTAGCCCACTCAATCCACTAATTTAGTCAGATTTAATCGAGCCCTCGAACATTATCAACCTATAAATCGAATGAAATCTGCAATCCTAATCACAAACACATAAACACCTGAATTCAATCTCCATTTCACCCGCGACCTGCAACCCATACTAACACCATACTCCGACCCATCTGCACTGAAATTAACACAGGGCTTTAGCTCATTAGCATCACATGAAGCTTTCTGTGCAATTAATTTGGTTATCATCAACAAAATCGACTCGAACCGATTCTTCCTTTGCCGCGGCTTGTTCTTATCTGTTCTTACCATCAATCCGAATCAAAACAGGTAATTAAACGCATCTACACACTCGGTTTAACATAAGGAACGAAAGCCCTAACATTATAATCATTAACAATATCGATTTGATCTTCAATTTGAGAGAAATCAAATTAGGGTTCTTCGGGATTTGGGGGAAAGAGGGTAACCCTGTTTAAAAGGAAATGGAACCAAGAGTTATCGCGGCTGAGGCCCTTGGTTCACTGGTTGGTGTGTGGGATTGTGAGCTTGAGGTCCCGGATTCGAACCCGGGGACCCTTAACTATTTATTTTAAAGCTTTTTAAGCTTCTAAAAATTTATAAAAATTCTGAAAAATTATAAAAATAATTTTTATAAACTATTCTTATTTAAAAGGTTACATAAATATTTCCTGTGAATTTATTTTATTTAAAAAAACCTTAATAATTTTATAAATTATTATCTACAAATACTATAAATAACCATTTTTTAAAAATTAACACTAGATCGTGTTTAATTAAAGAATAATCGTGGAAATTGTAGAAATCATACAACTTGTAATTTCACAATTATTTACGAGTTGTTTCTTATAAAATTATACTTTAATTAATTAAAATTAAATATATAAATCACAAAGTTTACAATTAAACTTAGATATATAAAACCGATCGTGTGCGTCAAACCGAACCGACCCAAATCCGTCCAAATTTAACTATCCGCATTGAGTACATTTTAAAGGCTCAATTACAATCAATAATAGTTATTGATCGTGTTTGATCCTGCATTGCCTTATTCTTTGAAGCTCTTGTTGCTTTCATTACATCAATTCAAGGTGAGTTTACAGCCCCACTTTTACTTATATACTCTTTTGGGGGAGAGAAACATGCCGTTTTCATAAACGTTACATTACCTTTGGATTTCTGTAATACTGCATATACTTGATACTATGGTGTTATACTTTGCCCTTCGGACCATTAATATGGTTAATAGCGAGGTGATTGTTAGTAGTACTACTGGGATTGACATACCCCACCCGGGCTAGTCGCGCTAGCATAACGTTCGTCAAACGGGTGAACGGTTAGCCTAATTACAAGTGTTGTGGTGTGTGATCCACAGCCGGGCCTGCTTTATTATTGATTACATGTCAGCTCGGTCGCGACTTCATACACATAGGGATCATTATGGATTAGCTACCCATTGTATGCTTTGATTACAAAATCCGGGAATTTCATTACTGATATTTACAGTTTTCTGATAAACCTGTGAACTCACCAGTCTTGTACTGAGATTTTGCATGTTTTCTCTCAGGACATTGATGTGGCATGTTTAGGAGCACAGCATCTACCGCATGTCATTCCGCATTCATCACAAACTATTTTCAAGATTAAATCTTCATTTACTTTGTATAAACTGGATTGGACGCATGTTTACGTGTTCCAAAACTATTGTTAAAAGTTATCTTGTTTACGCTTCCGCAATACTTAAATATAATTGGATTGTTTCATTATTATTAAGCAATCTATATGTTTTGTAATTATCGAGTCGTTTGATGTAACTGATGCTTATCTGAGATCCTGGTTATGTCACACGCCTGACGGTAAAACCCCGTTAGCGGATTTTGAGGGTGTAACATAACACACATATTTGCATATATGTAACACTTGCATAAGAGTAGTTGATTTTTGCAAGTTCATATGTGTACCAATTATGTCAACACACATATACTGTCAAAGTTTTGTTATTCCTAAGCATTACACCTTTTAGATACTCCGGTACACATATGAACATCTCATCTAACCCACGAAGATAGTACATTAAGGCTCACTGTTTATTAAATTGAGTCAATTACTTTTGATTCTGTCACAGATACATATATGTATCACAAACTCTCACTTATTGGGTTACACAAAACTCTGAACTATACATATTCCTATCACAAGTTTCTAAGTTATGATCAATGTATACTCCCTAATTACATGTCTAGATTACCAATTTTGAAATTTTGCAAAAGGTTTGTTATTCATAATCATTCAACCTCTCAGATACATCGGTACACATATGAACAATTATAATATAACCCACATGGATAATACATTATCATTCATTGTTGATTAAACCTTGTTAAACCCTACGCACTATGAATTTTGCAGAAACATCAGACGAAATCATAACCTATACAAGCCACATACCCTTAATCTAAAGGCATAATTTCACAAAATTGGTCCGATTCTCACACAATACCTTAGTCGAATAATGCTACAATAATACGATTTCATCAAAATACTCTTCAACAATCTCAAAATAATATCGAATTTCAACCCTTTCAACATCAGATTTCATCACATTAACTGCTTGTAATGAAAGAGCAACGAACCTTCAATGTCGGTTTTTGGGGTGATTCACTATCGTCGGCCGCCTCAGAAGACCCAGATTGTGTGAAATTTTGAATCGATTGTACCAATGTGAAAGATTAAAACCTCTAAATATTTTATAAGTTTTAAATCGGTATCTTTGAATCGATGGTTTCTCTGCTTGTTTTTAGGAAACAAGAATCACAATCAGTTACATATAAAGGTACTTTACCAAAATACCCTTCTTAAGGGATTTCTTAATTTGTACTTTATTTTATTAATTAATTTAATCACAGAATATTAATAATCATTGATCTCAATAATCAAGGGTTAGATTTTGGTTTGCATGGTTTTCAACTTAAGCCTAGTTTGCATTGGAACCCCCCCTATTTATATATATATGTATACATATATATATATATATATATATATATATGTATATATATATATATATATATATATGTGTGTGTGTGTGTGTATGTGTGTGTGTATATATATAACAAAAATAAAATACATATGAGAAATTTTTTATGTATCTCGTACCTCTTACAAAAGAGGTATTTTAGTACTTGCCCGGAAAACAATTTTGGGGTACAAAATTGCATCTCTTTTAATTTTTGTATTGTTGATTTTTCATTTATGAAATGTAGTTTTTCTTTTAACTTTTATATTCTTGGTTTTTTCTTACCATTGAATGTAGTTTTCTTGACTTTTATATTCTTGGTTTTTTTTTTCTTAACATCGAATGTAGATTTTAAATAAATCATATTTTCCATCCTTTAAGTTTACTTAAAAGTCGTAGTTTTTGCCCTTCAATTTCATTAGTTATAATAACTATCCTTATACTTGGCATTTGTCACTGTTAACAACTATAATTTAGTATTAGGGTTTAGTTTTATACTTTTACATAGCTTACACACCCAAATTACTTTCTCGAGTCCTCGAGAGTATCATTTATATACCTTGAGGGTTCACTCTCTCTTATGTTCACTTACAAATTTTTTTTATTTTATTGTATGGTATAGAGTTAACGCTTCTGATACAATCCCTACTTGTTGAAATTTTTGAGAACTAAATTTTCCCAATCCTTGTTACTTGCTTCCGCCCGTTTTCCTACTCTTGAACCTATACGTGTTCCTTTTCAAAAACGAAGATTGCTGCTCATTCATTGATTTCTAGAAATCTTTTTTAAGACGTCTTTGAATATCACTATCATTACCATCATCACGAGAATGTTACGATTACGATCTCATGTCAGTCCAACTTTTTTAATTGTCACTTGTCATCACGTGCTCACTATTTCACAAGTACCAGGTTAACATGCTCTTGTTTCTGTTTTTTGTTCCGTATATTTTAGTGGCAGATGGAAGCTAGACTTCCACCACATGTATATATTATGTTTACAATCAAATGTTCCTTAAGACTTGATAAAAGCCATGTACAAGATCCAACACCCTTCATTTTAGTAACATGTACAATAAGTAATCTTTCATGAGCGGCAAATATGCGATCTTGTTATGGAGGATAATTGTTATTTTAATCATGTTGATAGTCAAAGCAAAATTGGTATCAAAGATCTATATACTCAATAGAATAACTCTCCTTTGTATTTAAGAAAATATTACTCAAAAAACTTAAATACAAGAATACCTATACAATGGTATTTATAATCTAGCTATCATCGTCTATCTATAATTCTTTAATTTGAATCTATCTCTATCTTTTACAAATTTAAATTACAAATAGATAAACCAAACTAGATATGTATCAAACCAATTTGACCACCTTGTCAACATTGGCCCTCCTTCTTTCCTGGATTACCAACTTGTATTCCAAGACTCGAAAATTAGATTTAGCCAACAATCACCCCCCCTAATTTCTGAGTCTTGTTAGAGAGATCTTTTACTCCCAACAAATCACGCATTTCTTTAAACTTTATTCGAGCCAATGCTTTGGTGAGAATGTCGGCTTTTTGTTCATCTCCACGAACATACTCTACTTGTATATCTTCACGGCTTACGCATTCTCGAATGAAGTGGAATCTTGTTTGTATATGTTTGCTTCTTGCGTGATAAACTGGATTTTTAGCCAACGCAATTGCAGATGAGTTATCGAGCAGTAAGGTCACCTTTTGAGGTTGTTCTTCGAGCATCTCACTTAGTAGGTCCCGTAGCCACAACGCTTGGCACGCTGCTGCTGTTGATGCCATGTACTCGGCCTCGCATGATGATAATGCTACGGTTGTTTGTTTTTGAGAGCACCAGGTGACCGGTGACCCTCCAATATAAAACACATGACCCGACGTGCTTTTTCCGTCATCATCATCCACGTTGTATGAGCTGTCACTATACCCGTTTAATAGTAAGTTCCCCCCGCGCTCATACCTTATACCGTATCCCATCGTTCCTCTCAAGTATCTCATAATTTGCTTGATGGCTTGTGAGTGGGGTGCCTTTGGGTCTTGCATGTAGCGACTCACAAGACCAACTGAGTATGCAAGATCAGGTCTTGTATGAAGTAGGTACCTTAGACATCCAATCTGTCGTCTAAAGTTGGTGGGATCTACACTTGCTTCCTTTTCAAATTTAGCTAGTTTTAGCCCAGGTTCCATTGGACATTGTGTTGGGTTGCAATTAAGCATACCAAACTCCTTCAGTATTTTATTCGCATACCCTTCTTGCTTTATTGTGATTTCATTCTTTGTTTGAGATACTTCGATACCGAGATAATAGGTTAGTAAACCCAGATCGCTCATCTCAAAGTTCTTGGCCATCTTTATCTTGAACTCGTGTATCTTGGTTGGGTTTGAACCGGTTACAACCATGTCATCGACATAGACTCCGATTAGAAGTAGTGAGTCTTTGTTTACCTGTTTGTACACTGATTGCTCTCGGCTGCATCTTGTAAACTTTAGGTCTTTCAGAATGCCATCGAGTTTAGTGTTCCAGGCTCTTGGCGCTTGCCTTAACCCATAGAGTGCTTTGGTGAGTTTATAGACTTTTGTTTCCTCCCCCCTTTTTTCAAATCCTTCCGGCTGTCGAACAAACACCTCCTCCTTTAATTCTCCGTGCAGGAAGGCAGCCTTCACATCCAGATGGTGAAGCTCCCATCTTTTGCAAGCTGCGATTGATATGAGGGCTCTTATAGTTTCCATACGTGCCACTGGGGCAAAGGCTTCTTCAAAGTCTATCCCGGCTTGTTGTAGGTAGCCTTTTGCAACAAGTCGGGCTTTGTATTTGTTAATCGAACCATCTGCATTTCTTTTTAGCTTGAACACCCACTTGAGCCCAATGACTTTGGCCCCTTTAGGTGGTTTTACCAACTGCCATGTCTTGTTCTTTTCGATGGACTCCATCTCAAGCTTCATTGCCTGTTCCCAGTTCTTATTATCTTTAGCTTCTGTATAGCAGCTTGGCTCATCATCATGACTCAGCAGCAGTGTTTCATTTTGGTCTCGGGTGACACCATCTTCAATCACATAATCAGTGAGTTTTCTTGGTACCATATGGGTTCGCGTGGATCTTCTGGGACCGGTTATGATTTCATTATGTGTCGAATGCGTGGACTCATTTTGGTTGACAACAGGTTGTTCATTGAAGGTTGTTGTCTCCTCTGTCGGGCTAGATTCGCTTTCTTCCGGCTCAGTCGACCCCGCCAGGTTTTCACCCAAGGTTTCTGCATGTTGTGCATTGTTTGAGTCTGCCAGGTGTGGCAACTCAACTGTGAACTCCTCTGGTTTATTTTCTTCCATGGTGTCATCCCAGTTCCAACTCTGTTTTTCATCAAACACCACTTCTCTGCTGATGTGAATTTTCTCTAGTATTGGATCGTACATTCTATACGCTTTGGATCCCGGTTCTATTCCAAAGTGTACCATCGGTTTGCTGCGATCATCTAACTTCTTAAGGTTAACACTTGTTTCTTTGACAAAACCCATACACCTGAATACCTAGGTAGTCAACATTCGGCTTTCGTCCTAGTAAGGCTTCGTATGGTGTTTTTGATACTAGAGATTTTGTTGGTACTCGATTTAGTATGTAGACCGCGTGTTTTGCTGCCTCTCCCCAGAACCTTTGTGGTATCTTCATTGGTTTTAGCATACACCTTACAGTCCCGATTACGGTTCGGTTTCGTCTTTCCACAACACCATTCTGTTGTGGAGAGTAAGGGGCTGTCAGGTGTCTTCGGATTGCATTGGTTTCACACCATTCTTTGAACTCCTTTGATGTGAACTTGCCCCCCCGATCAGTTCGAAAAGTACCAACCTTGAACCTTGTCTCGACCTCTACAAGCTTCTTAAACTTTATGAACACTTGGAATGCTTGATCTTTAGTTCTGAGTAGGTAACACCACGTGTATCGAGAATAATCGTCCACAATGAGAAATATGTATTTATTCCCGACCGATGTCGGAGGTGTAATTGGCCCACATAAGTCTCCATGGACAAGTTCAAGTGGTTGTGTTGCTCTAAACTTTGCTTGTTCTGGGTATGCTTTGCGAGCTTGTTTGCCCACTAGACATGAGTCACATAAACTAGTGACATTAGTAATGGGTGGGATACCGCGTACCATATTCTTCTTGTTCAAGTTCCGAATCGACTCGAAGTTAACATGCCCCAACCGTGCATGCCAAAGCCATGCTGGGTCATCAAGCTTCGAGAGTAGGCACACCGGTGAGCCCACGGTTAGGCGTACTTTATAGAGCCGATTGTTCGATCTGAACACTTTTATCATCAATTTTCCATCACTATCATGCAGCAGCAGGTAGTTATTCTTCATCTGGACTTCACATCCCTTCTCAGTGGCTTGTCCAAGGCTGATAATATTGCTTCTTAGGCTTGGTATGTAGTATACGTCGGTTAGGAGCCGATGTTTCCCTGATCTTCCCGTAAACACAATCGAGCCTTTACCTTTAATTTCGACACATGAATCATCGCCAAACCTCACCTTTCGTGATATAGTATTATTGAGTTCAGAAAAGTAGAGTTTACTACCCGTCATGTGGTTTGATGCTCCGTTGTCTAGATACCATGTTCCTTCCTCCACTGTCTCGGACTCGAAACGTCTTGGTATCACCTTTTCCTCATGGAGAAACACTATTTCATGCATAAAACATGCTGGATCACCTTCTTCTGCCTCAGTCAGATTCGCTTGTTGATGTTTCTGCTTTCGGTCCGGGCACGTAGAGGCGAAGTGCCTAAACTTATCGCATCTGAAACACTGTATCTTGGATCTGTCCTTCTTCCCTTTCTGTTGAGCTTCTGTTTTGTTCTGAATTGGACCCTTGTTTTCACGTCCGTGATCCAAATCACGACCCCGCCCTCGCCCTCGACAACTTGATCCACCCCTGCCCCTTCCTCTTGGTGGGTTACTTGTTTGCCAACGGCTTGAGGATTCTGTTTTGTGAAACATCAGCTTACTTTGATTGTCATTGTGTTCTTCTTCATCTTTTATTCTTTCTTCATAGGCCTTAAGTCGTCCAACCACATCATCGAAACTGATTGTTCGTAGATCGACTACTTGTTCAATCGATGCTACCATGTGAATAAAACGCTTTGGTAACCCATTCAGAAAGCGTTTTACCAGTTTGGTTTCTTCGATTGTAGTACCGAGCGAGGCTGCCTTGGAGGCAATCGTAGCAATCTTCGCTGCGAACTCATCTATCGTGCTTGGATCTTTCATCTTCAGGTTCTCAAATTCCGACATCAGGGTTTGAAGTCGTGCTTCTCTTACCCTATCTGCACCCATGTGTCGAGCCTTGATGGCATCCCACATTAGCTTTGCTGTTTCCAGATTCCCTACCTGCATCATCACATCTTCAGGTATAGATTGATACAGCAAAGCTATGGCCATGTAATTTTTCTTGGCATCCTTCGTTGTTCCGGGGTCGATGGTGTCCCAAACCCCATGAACATTGAAGATGGACTTCAATCGCATTGCCCATGTCGTGTAGTTTGTGGAAGATAGCATCGGACAGTGTAACGATGTTGTATTTTCTTTCCCCGTGTTCAAGTTCGTTGTTGCCGCGCCTCCCATCTTCTTTGAGGGCTTCCTTCTAACGTAAGTTTTGATTGTACTCGACTTCCCAACTGTGTGTTCCAGCCCTCTGCTCTGCTCGTCGCAATCTTGTGCTCCTGATCTTGAACGAGAAGACTTCTTCTGCTTGAACCCACCTTCCAGGAACTTCTTGGATCTTGATCGCTGCTTCAACCAAGAACCGTCTTCAGGCTCTGATACCAATTCAAAGCAAAATTGGTATCAAAGATCTATATACTCAATAGAATAACTCTCCTTTGTATTTAAGAAAATATTACTCAAAAAACTTAAATACAAGAATACCTATACAATGGTATTTATAATCTAGCTATCATCGCCTATCTATAATTCTTTAATTTGAATCTATCTCTATCTTTTACAAATTCAAATTACAAATAGATAAACCAAACTAGATATGTATCAAACCAATTTGACCACCTTGTCAACATTGGCCCTCCTTCTTTCCTGGATTACCAACTTGTATTCCAAGACTCGAAAATTAGATTTAGCTAACAGATAGTATCAAATCCTACAGAGGATTAGCAAAGGTAGAAAGGAGAAGGGATAGAGGAAGTCTTTAGGAAATATCTCATAATAATTCCAATAGAAATAAATCGAAAATATTAAATAACAATAATAACAATTCCATCTATTCTCAAGCAAATAATAAGGAGATCAAAAAATAAGACTTTTGTTATAATTACCCCATTCACACCCGTATCATTCCTCCCCTCTTTAGGCACCTTGTCCACAAGCTAAGAAATCAGGATACAATTTCTGAAATCACCACTCATTTTCCCACTTTGGCATCATATTTGGTCTAGTTTCTGACAAGGCTTTGAGCCACTGACAATGGAAATGAATAAAAAATTCTTAATCTTAAATCGTCTCATATTAAACAAGAAAATTTTTTCTTTGCTTGTAAGGTTGTAATTAATTTCAAATAAACATAGCCTCCAATTGCAAAGGAAATATCCCTACGACGCTTGTCTGCTTGAGGCTTCATGGAGTTCTGAGCTTGTACGAGGTTGTTCCTTAAATGAGTAAGAATCTCATTTCGATCCTTGAGGTATTGGTCCACCGAGTCCACCTTGGATGTCCCCGATTCATAAGGTAAAATTTGAGGCGGGAAATGCCATAAACAACTTCAAATGGAGAAATTTTTGTGGCGGAATGCACTAAGGTGTTGTAACTATATTCAGCCCACGACAACCATTCAACCCATGATTTTTGTTGATTGCTGGTAAAACATCGTAAATATTGTTCCAATGTGTGATTCACCACTTCGGTTTAGCCATCCGTTTGTGGATGGTAGCTCAAACTCAAACTCAAAGTCATGTTTTGGAGTTTAAAAAGTGTCTGCCAAAAGGTACTTATAAAGATCTAATTTCGGTCACGTACAATTGATTGGGGGATGTCATGTAACCGAACGACATTATGCACAAAAACTTTAGCACTTGAGGCAGCCGTGTAGGGGTGTTTCAACGCAACAAAATGGGTGTATTTGGAGAGACGATCAATGATAACGAAAACAGTAGAATAGCCATTAGAAATGTTGAACTTTGTGGGATAAAACATACAAAAGGTATCTGGATCTGATTCAATCTTCAAACATAAAAACCACTGAATTATCTTTCAATCATGAAACACTATTAGATAAACATATTTCACGACTTACACGCGATTGATTTATCGGATTAAATAGAGATCTGTAGATGGAGTCGAATCTTGATTGAATCTATTAACATCCTTAATTAAAACTCCTTGTAACTGAGAGTCTCCTTATTTTAAGAAAAAAAAACTACGCGGTCTCTTCTTTTCTTTTTCTTGTTCAACGATCGAGAAAACAACAATGATATCAAATCCCTTGTTGTTTTTTTACTTAAGGCCCAAAACATAAAAGTTGAGGCCCAAAAAAAGTAATCAAAATACTTTATTAACTTAAACCTTACAAACTTCAATATTAGTTACAAAGCCCTAAATAACGTATAGAATGAAATCGAGCCCGCACTCCTGCGACTCCTAACTCGTTTATTTCTAAGGTTATATCCTCGGCCGATAAGTTAATCCACTACATTAAAATATAAGTTGATAACACTAAAAATTACCAACATTCCTCCCCTATTTTAGTGATGTCCATGATTAACTTAAACATCCTCATAGAAACACAAACATATACATAAATAAAATATCTTGCGGAATGAATTTTCACGTTAGTATATTACACGATACAAATATTAGATGGGTATCTCAATGTATTGAACCCAAGTTATCCATTTAAATACTTGTAGGTAAAATACATACACGTTTACAAATCCAAACTCCACTTGACACAATATTTTACTAGCCTATGTTCTAATCCTTCAAAAAGTCCAAAGCTTCTTGAAGTGGCTAAACTTTATATTTTTAAAAGTAGTTCATTACTATTGCACCTGCACTGCAATTTATCAATGAACGATTAAGAAATAAAATTTCAACCTCCTTTATCTTGGAATTTGAACACATTCTTCGGGATGTCTCTGCTAATATGTTCCAACATCATTATGACAAGCTTAGCGCATTGCATTTAGCATCTACCGTTGTATTAGATGGGAATTAGGCGTCTTGACATAAGATATTAAAATTTGAGTTTATACCCAACCCTATGACTAATTTATTCAAGAGATCTCTTCCTAACTATTTAATTAGATAATCAGTCAAAATATACTTAGATCTTAATAAATCAACAGCCATCGCACCATGCATGATGAGCTCATTAATCATGCTATATATAAGACACAATCGTCTAGACTTTCCATTATACACTTGACTATAATCCTTAGCCAACACTATCATATTTGATAGACATTGGTGATATCAGTTTTAACCATAATAAAATCTCAAAGATCCAGATTTTCTTAGCCATTTAGCTTCCTCACCAGCTACAGCTAGAGCTAATACTATAAACTTGTATTCCATTGTCAAGTGACGCAAACTTCCCAAAAGAGAAAAAATTAATGATTAAGATTCCCTCAATACTTTCTCAATATAAAAAGACTATGCCATGAAGATATTACTACTCATTTTAATCCTTATCCCAAGGATCACATCCGCTTTCTCCATATCCTTCATTTCAATATGACAACATATTTCTTAATACCGATTGAAGACAGGCTATGAAAATCACACAAGTGTAAATTAATAAATTATCTTAGACATGTCTTTTATTCTAGAATAATTCACATGACCTAATCTAGCATGTCACAAGTTAGAAACATAATTTACTTTTCTACAAAATGATTATGGCATACAAATAGATTCAACACCAAACAGGAAATTAATAAATTTTTCTAATACTAACATACAACATATAATCTAATAATTATTGTTCTAAGATGTATATATAAGCCAAACTTGTCGAATCTTTTGATAGACTTGGTTGATACCTTCTCCATTTTAAGTACAAATCCATTTCAAGTGGTTTAAATTCATCCAACCTGTTTAAATCCTTGCACACATAACTCGTAGCATTGACTCTACCCATCAAGCAATCATGGGTACATAAAAGGACTTAGAAATAAAAAATACATAATTCGTACTGAAATATATTTATTAACCAATGTATCTTTTGAATCCAAAACTATACCCAAAGACCGGGTTTCATTTATTTCACAACCTAATGGGTTTTCTTCGACTTGTAAACATACAATAGATTGGTTGTAACGTGAACCGTTGCCCATCAACTTATTTGATTATGTGAACAAACACTTTAGCATTAACTTTATTTGATTCAAAGTCATTATCTTTTATTTGTTTTCAAAATATGAAATAAATCTTGTTTCTGTAAATGAACTCACTTTTTTGTGTTTTGTAAATAATTACAATATTCGGAACGAATTATTGACATAAATACAAAACTCACGGGTTTTGCTAAATTTAAAGTAGGATTACTAAGCGTACCTTGTGGAGTACTGGGTCTTTCAACCCACTCACCACATTAGGCTTGTTTCCTCCCGTAAGCTTCACTCGACAATTTTTATAGGGATGTCCCGATTTTTCACATATCGGTAAGACAATTTTGGCTTCTTTTTAAATTGATCATTTTCCCCGTTAAGCTTCTTTTTATTTCACTTAAACTTTTCTAAATTACTAAAATTTAACTTTTTAGTTCATCATAAAATTACCCACTCTAATTTTTGATTTCAAATAAAATAACAAGCCATTGACCCTGTTTGGAATCGTGATTAAATTCCAATATAACTAATCACAAAATTGCAATCTGGCTAGACATTGCAATCTTATAAAATTCCAAAATAACCACAAGAAATTCACGAACACGAGTTTTAGATTAAACCAAAATTGACCCCTTTTGAAATGCTAATTGTTGACCCTCAATCAAAACTCCTTGACCCTCAATCTTTCTCTTGTTCTACGATCGAGAAAACAACAGGGATATTAAATCCCTTTGTTGTTGCTCAATTAAGGCCCAAAACATGAAAGTTGAGCCCCAAAAACAAGTCATCAAAATACAATATTATCTTAAACCTTATAAAGCCCAATATTAATTACAAAGCCCCAAACAACGTATAGAATTAAATCAAGCCCGCACTTCTCCTGACTCGTAACTGGTTTAGCTTCTAACGTTATTTCCTTGACCGATAAGTTAATCCAATACATTAAAATATACGTTGATAACACTAAAATTACCAACAGGAAAGCAGCAACCCATCCACAAAACCCATAGAAATATCTATCCATATACGTTGGGGAATCGAAAAGGGTTGAAGTAGCCCTGTTGGTTGCATGGTGTCCGCTTTGTAATGTTGACAAATAGTGCATGCTCGAACATAAGCCTTCATTGAATCTCTCATCCCTGGCCAATAGAAGCTTTGGCGAATGCGAGCCAATGTGTTTTGATACCCGAAGTGACCGCCAACAGAGGAGTCATAGCTTTCATGAAGAATGTCAGAAATTAGCCCGGAATTGAGGCTTAAATAAATGCTACCCTTGTAGAAATAAACCCCATCCTTAACTTGCAATTTCTGCTCCACTGCAAGAGAAACCAACTTGGTATAAAAAGGATCAGTTTGAACATCCTTTTGCAATTATTTCCACCAAACTGATTGAAGATAAGATATGGCCATGAAGTTGAATTTAACCATTAGTGATAGAGCATCAACGCCTTGATTTTCTTTGACACATTTATATTCAATCTTGTAATCATAGCCGAACAGTTTTGGTAGCCAACGTGTTTGAGATGGTGTGGTTATTCTTTGATCTAAGAGGTGTTTAAGCGCCTCATGATCAGTGCGTACTATGGAAGGCTTTCCCAACAGATAAGGTCCCCATTTTTTAATCTCCTTGAATACAACTAAAATTTCTTTTTCATAGGTTGAAAAGTCTAAAGACGATCCCTTTAGAGCTTCACTAAAGTAAGAATTTGATCGACTAGGTGGACCGGTGACTCTGACCGGAGTCTTGTGGCGGCTTGGGTGTGGACGTTGATTGGAAGAAGGCGGCGCTACCCATGACAGAGCATTACACTGATGCAACCGATGGTTCGTTCATTGAGCAAAAGGAGAGTGCAGATTTTCACATTTTTAGTTGATTTTGAAAACAATTGATTTAGTGGGTTGAAAATCGTGATCATCTTCATGTTTTTTTTTTCATGGTTTACTTTCGATTTTGGTCACAATTGAGGTGTTAGTGGTGGTGATTAGAGGTGCACAACAAAACCGGTTTTCCGACCCGACCCGACGACCCGACCCGACCCGAAACCGGTTTCAACCCGGAAAACCCCCAAACCGGTTCAAACCCGGAAAAAACCACCGGTTCCGGACCGGTTCTGAGATTTTTGACCCAAACCGGTTCCAAACCGGTTTGATCCAACCCGGTTTGGAAACCGGTTCAAAAAACCGGTTTCGAACCGGTTTTGCCCGTTTTTTTTTTTTTTTTGACCGTTTTAAAACGGCTATATAGCCGTTATATGACCGTTTGTGACCGTTTTTTCAACATTTTTTGGACCATTTTGCCCTTATATGATAGTATAAATAGGTAGTGGGTGTAATGGTTTAGTCACAACACTCAAAACTTCAAAAACGCTCGAAAACGTGCTTAAAAACGCAAAAACGCTCCTCACTCTCAACTTTCTATTCTCTCAATCTATTGAATTATGGCTTCTGAATCTTCGGTTCCAACCGGTGGATCCTCAAGTGCCGCTACCGTTGTTAGAATTCTTTCAACAACGAGAAACCAAGAGATTTGGTGTAATTTCGACTTATGCGAAATGTCGAATGGTCAACAAAAAGCTCGATGCAAGGCTTGTGGTTCGTTTTTCAAGTCGGATTCAACTCGACTTTGAAAAATCATATGACCAAATGGTGCAAGTCTTTGAAAAGTACACCGAGTCAAGGGCAAACATCAATCGGAAACGATGGTGGTTTATGGAACTTCAACGTAGATATGGTTCGAGATAGAATGGCAAAGTTTGTAATTCAAGAAGGATTGCCGTTCGATCACTTCGACAACCCTCGGTTAACAAAATTGATTCAAGAAACTCTTCAACCACGCTACACTCACGTAAGTCGCACCACTCTTAGACGTGATTGTTTAAATCTTTGGAAACAAGCAAAAAATGATTTAAAGATTTTATTTGAAAATTTACAAACCGGTGTGAACTTAACTACCGACGTTTGGTCCGCCCCACACGGTTTACCGGAATCGTACCTTTGCGTCACGGCCCATTGGATAGATCCAAGTTCGTGGCAAATGATGAAACGTACGATTGCGTTTGAATTATTTGGATATCCGCATACCGGTGAAAATCTTTTTCAAATTTTAGACTATGTAATCAAAACGTATAAATTAGAAAACAAAATTTTTTCAATGTCATTTGATAACGCCTCGAACAACACATCCGCCGTCGAAAATTGAAAATAAAATATAAACCGGTTTGTGACGGCGTATTTTTTCATTCACGATGTGTTGCACATATTATTAATTTAGTTGTGCAAGATGGTCTTGGCGTTCCTGAAGTGGAAGATTTTAAAACGTCTTTCAAAAACATGTTACGTGACGTTTTTAAAACTAGTAGAAAAAGGTATGTTAATTATAGAAAAATGTGTCACGATACGAATTCCATTTGTTTAGGACCAAATTGGGATGTCCCGACTAGATGGAATTCGACTTGGAAAATGTTTAATAGTGCTTTACGTCAAAAAGAAACGCTTCATGTTTTCCACGATGGTCTTGCGATGCGGGGTCGGGTTGTTCCGTTTCCGTTAGAGGGTTGGGAATATATTCAAGAAATAACTCAATTTTTAGAGCTTTTTAAAAACGCAACTACAAAATTGTCGGGGGTTTATTATCCGACAAGTTGTCTAACGCTTCATCAAATTTATTTAATGACCCATAAATTAAGTGAATATGAAGAAAGAAACGAAATGTTTTCGGCAATGGTAGCGCCGATGAAAGAAAAATTTAAAAAATATTTCATTGAACTACCCCGGTTTTTACGTGTTCCGCCGCACTCGACCCGTGTTTAAATGTTTCGGGGGTAGAAACTTTAATAGATGAGATAACTTATGATTTAGATTTACATGATTATGATCCATTTTTTAATGTTAATACAAACAAATATTTAATGAAACTTTTAAAAAATTATTTAATGTTTATGTTGAAAAATATGGTGCAACATCAAACATCCACCGACAATCGAACGTGGAATCGAGTTCGTCGAGCTCAAGTAGAGACCCGATGATTAGTTTATACAACACTTTGAGAAATGAAAACAGTAAACGTCAAAGGGGTAACACCCCAAGTAGCGAACTCGGGAGATATATGGGAACCGATTTTTTAGCCACTATGTCTCCCGATGAATTTTTGAAATTGATATTCTGACATGGTGGAAAGGAAGGAATCACAATTTCCGGTCCTATCCGCCATGGCACGTGATTTACTAACCGTCCAAGCTTCCACGGTAGCTTCGGAGTCTGCATTTTCTGTTAGTGGCAGGGTTTTATCGATTAGAAGAACAAGGTTAACTCCAACATCGCTAGAGATGTGTATTTGTTTAAAGGACCACTTAGATGCGGCCGAACGAAGACACACATATCAAACCTTGAAGAAGAAACACCGATTGAAGAAGAAATACACGAGCACGAGGTACAAACCGGACGATCCTCACCGCTATCCGACGAAGAACTCGCTTATGATTTGTCTCAACGCATTGGCACACAAACCGACGAAGACGATTAGATTAGACAAACTTGTATTCGTAATATGTATATTTTGTTTTCTTTGGTTTAATTTTAATGTAATTTTTATTGTTTATTTTTCGTAATGAATTAATTATTTACTTTTATAAATTAATGTAATTTTTATTGTTTTCTTTAGAAAAACTCGAGTATGATTTTTAATTGTTTACTTATTAAAATGAAAATAAAACTTTGAGACAATCGTATATAATTAATCTACTCTAATAAAATAAAAACGAAAATAAAACGCGTACAATCAATCGTATATAATTGTTTGTATAAAACTCGTATTAATTGTTTACAAAATGAAAATAAAAACGCGTCCAATCGTATATAATTAATCTACTCTAATAATTTTTAATTAATCAAAATTGTAATTAATTTGTATATAATTTAATTAGAAGGTAAAAAAAAAAAAACCGGGTTTTCCAAACCGGGTCTTAGACCCGACCCGGTTCGGTTCCAACCCGAACCGGTTCCAACCGGTTGGGTTTGATGGGTTTGAAAACCGGTTCCGACCCGAACCGGTTCTTGGTCAAAAACCGGCTCCAAAACGTTGACCGACCCGAACCGGGTCCGACCCGACCCGGGTTCAAAAAACAACCGGTTTGTGCACCTCTATTTAAACTATTTAATAACCTTAATTTTTCCCTCCAAGATGCGAACCATTAATAACTATTAATTGGCGCAAGTGATTCACGAAACTCTTTGAATCTAACTATCTAAGATGAAAACAATTTTGAACCACTATTATGAATAAAACAAACACAAAAAGTTATAATTAAAACTGTAGTAACCACAACGCCAGTAGGAAAAGGAACATGTTAAAATGAGTTGGTTCATAATTTGTTTGATTATGATGGTACAGTGATGCCACAGGCTTCAGTTGATAAAACTCCAAGCAAAGAAGTATATCCATACTGAATGTACTATCTAACGACCCGAATAACGTGGTGTTTATTGTTAGCGGCCGCGGGGACGACTCGCTAAGCAAGTGGTTCGATTCGTGTAAGAATCTTGGGTTATCGGCGGAGCATGGTTGGTTGATCGACTAGGTGGACCGTGACTCTGACCGGAGTCTTGTGGCGGCTTGGGTGTGGACGTTGATTGGAAGAAGGCGGCGCTACCCATGACAGAGCATTACACTGATGCAACCGATGGTTCGTCATTGAGCAAAAGGAGAGTGCAGATTTTCACATTTTTAGTTGATTTTGAAAACAATTGATTTAGTGGGTTTGAAAATCGTGATCATCTTCATTTTTTTTTTCATGGTTTACTTTCGATTTTGGTCACAATTGAGGTGTTAGTGGTGGTGATTAAATGACGGTGACGGTGGTGGTTATGTGATAATGACGGTGTTGGTGGTGGTGTGATGGTAATGGTGGTGGTATGGTGGTTGTTTAATAGGTGGTGGTGGTTGGTTGTTTAATAGGTGGTGGTGGTGGTTGTTTAATAGGTGGTGGTGGTGGTTGTTTAATAGGTGGTGGTGGTGGTTGTTTAATAGGTGGTGGTGGTTGTTTAATCGGTGGTGGTGGTGGTGGTTGTTTAATCGTGGTGGTGGTTGTTTAATCGGTGGTGGTGGTTGTTTAATCGGTGGTGGTGGTTGTTTAATCGGTGGTGGTGGTGGTTGTTTAATCGGTGGCGGTGGTGGTGGTTGTTTAATCGGTGGCGGTGGTGGTGGTTGTTTAATCGGTGGCGGTGGTGGTGGTTGTTTAATCGG
>JABSNV010000285.1:0-46863 GCA_024085815.1 Flaveria linearis | reverse complement strand
AAAACCACTACATTTCCCATTAAAATGGCAGTTGCAACTTTTACTCGCCCAGCACCGTAGCTTACGGTGGCCACCTTAGGCTATGGTGACCAACAATGTCTTACGCCAAGCATCTTCTGCCTTACGTGATTTTTCTTCTTCTTGCCACCGTAACCTATGGTCCCACCGTAGTTATGGTGACCGTAGGTTATGGTCCCACCGTAGGATTATGGTGGACCCTGATGCTTTTTTCTTCATTTCATTTCTTTTCGTTTCTTTCTTGGCTCCATTCTTCTACGAACACTAACACGTTCTTGCTCCATTTTCTCCCTTCGAGTGTACCTGAGATATGGCAACCGTAGTTATCTTGTTCAAGACAATTACATCACTAAGCGGGATTAAACACGCTTTTAAAGCATAAAAGGGTCGTCCAAAGACTAACCTTCACATCCCCACACTTACTCGTTGCTTGCCCTCAAGCAACTCATCAATTCCCATCTACAAACACATAAGATTTCATGCTAATCATGACACGTTCATCCATATTACCGTTTACCCAAAACACATCCCACCATGGCTCACACTATCACCCCTCACAAAATCGTTCCTCTCGGCTATATTTATGAACACTCAAAGCACATATACGATGAGCAACCATAAGCTCGTACAACTATCAAACCTCCACCAATAAGGCATGATCACACATACAAGTCAAGAGGACTTAAAAGGTTGTAATGGGGCTTGGTTTAAGGTGAGGAATGGGAGATATTTTCAGTGACGCAATGATTCAACCCGGTTCTCTTTATTCTTGAATGTCTAAATAACTAAAATTTTTGCTCTTTTCTTTTCCTCTTTTTTTTCTTTTCTTTTTCAATCGCTATAACTTAACAATACATGCATATGGATTGCTTTTTTTTTTCTATTTATATATATATAGATATACATATATATTTATATATATATATCATTTTCATCATTCATTTTTTTTCTTTCTTTTTCTCTCTTTTTTTTCTTTTTTAATATCAAACAACTACACAAGAAAACACAACTAAACCTAGCATATTATCATACTGAATTGAATCACAAGGGTTACAATTTAATAAGGAAGGCTAAGGAATGCAAATGATAGGCAATAAGCTCAAATGGTTACTAAGGACCACCCCCGCCCCTCACAATCCAGCTCATATTTGTAATGTATGAGCCCCAACCCCCAATTCCCAACTCGCACACATCTAGACGAGGCTACCCTAAGTGCCTCTATCGTCCCTAATATTGCTCATTATGGTCTTGGAATGCATAAGTCGCAAGTTTCTAGTGCATCAACACACATTACTACTCTCAATCACAAACAATTTATCAATTTCAATGTGTGTGGCCTCAACTCTCACCATGGAGGTATATGGGTTGCCCATGAGTCATGCTAGCCAACCCTACAATGCTTTGGACAAACCAACTTCCACCAACCCCGTGTCGATTACATGATCTCACAAACATATGTTTTTTTTTTTTTTAAATAACTTGAAAGAAATGAAATTTAAAAATAACTTGAAATCTTCCCCATCCCCACACTTGGGATACATTGTCCCCATGTATGGCTTTGAAAGGAACAAAAACGCACAAATCGAAAATAACTCCACCAAATTTCAACCCAATGTGATCTATGCTCAAATTTCCATATCACCACCTACCACCCGACCCAATCACAAGCACAAAACAAATATACACAATTATACAAGTGGACAGACACACCTGATAAGTTCACGGTCCAAAAGGGAGCGCCATACTGCTCCAAATTATAAGCTCCGCCATCCTCATCATCATTTCCTTATGTTGTTGTTGTGAGCTTCCTTCTTCTGCTTGCAAATTCAGCAATGGCTATGTGTGGTGTGTGTTTTTTTTTGGTTTTTTCTTTTTTTTTAGAAAATGAAATGAAACTTTTTCTTTTAGAAAATGAAATGAAACTAAATTAATTAAGAAACAACTAATATTAATCTCTAATAACCTACCCCCCCCCCCCCCCCCGTGAAAAATCAATGTTGTCCCCAACATTATGACCAGAAAAACTTCTAACATTTTTCCCACACTTGGGTTTGGCAATATCTTAACTAAATGACAAATAAACGACATAAATATACAATTACAATTACAATTCTAACCTGGATTTCTCAAACATTACCGTCCTCCAGTGGATGGAGAAGGTAGTTCACATTGTTCACTTCAAGCACATTCAAGTCATTCCCATCTAAATATGGTTTGAGGCGGTGACCGTTTACCACTTGTTTCACATGATCCTTTGGGTCTTTATCTCTATTTCACCAAATTGACCCACTCTTATAACCACATATGGTCCCATCCATTTGCTTTTTAACTTCCCGGAAAAAACTTGAGCTTGGAGTTATATAACCACACCTTTTGCCCTTCTGCAAAAACTCTTCTTCCGTAACTTCGCATCATGACCCGTTTAAGCTTGTCCTTGTAAGCGGATGCACATTCATATGCCTCATCTCAGATTTCTTCCAACTCACACAACTTCAACTTTCTTAACTCGCCAGCTTTATTATACTCCATGTTGATGTTCTTGACTGCCCACCAAGCTCTATGAGCTAACTCCATTGGTAAATGGCAACCTTTCTATACACCAAACGATACGGTGTTGTTCCAATTGGTGTTTTATATGTTGTTCGGTTTGCCCATAGTGCATCATCCAACTTCACCGACCAATCTTTCCTGTCAGCCCGAACGGTTTTCATCAAGATTTCTTTAACTTGGCGATTTGACATTTCCACTTGACCACTAGTTTGTGGGTGATATGGAGTTGAAATTCTATGGTTCACATTGAACCTCTTCAACAACTTCCCAAAGTTGAAATTCTTGAATATGATCCACCATCACTATAATCACCCGAGGCACCCCAATCTTGAAAAGATGTTAGATTGCACAACTTGCATACCACGGTGTGATCATTGGTTCGTGTTGCAATTGCTTCAACCCACTTCGGAGACATAATCCACTGCAACAAGAATGTACAAATAACCACATGAGTTTGGGAAAGGGCCCATGAAGTCGATGCCCCAAACATTGAAGATATCACCCACAAGGATCGGTTGCAGTGGCATCTCATCTCGTTTTGATATGCCTCCCATCTTTTGACAATTCAAACATCTTTGCATAATCTCTTGCATCCTTGAAAATTAGGCCAATAAACCCACAAATGAGCACCTGACCTGTCTTTTTGACCCCTAAAATGACCCCCACATGCGGATGAATAGGCATGTGCCAAAATCTCTTTAACTTCCGACTCGGGAACACATCTCCTCAAATTAGATCCGCACCAATTTTAAACAAGTCGGGTTCATCCCATATGTATTGCCTCACTTGTGCCAAAAATTGTTGTCTCCTCTTCACCCATGTTGTGGCATTACACCCTTGGCCAAATAATTAACGAAGTGGGCATACCAAGGTGTATTAGAAATGGCTAACACATATTCATCCGGAAATTGCTCATTGATCTCACTGAATCTTCGACTTCATCCAATGGAATCCGAGATAAATGATCCGCAACAACATTTTCACAACCTTTCTTATCCCGGATTTCTGGATCAAACTCTTGTAATAACAAAATCCATCTTATCAATCTTGCTTTGCCTCCTTCTTAGCCATCAAATGACGGATAGCACTATGATCGGAGTACACAACCACTTTGCTCCCCCAAATGTAGGACCGAAATTTATCCAAAGCATACACTACCGCAAGCATTTCTTTTTTAGTTGTGGTGTAATTCAATTGCGCTTCGGACAAGGTCTTGCTTGCATAATAAATCACAACAGGTTTCTTATCAATCCTTTGACCCAAAACAGCCCCGAGTGTGTTGTCACTTGCATCACACATAATTTCAAATGGCTTTGTCCAATCCGGTGGTTGCAAGATAGGATCTTGTACTAGCTGTTCCTTCAAAACATTAAAAGCTTGCAAACACTTATTAGTAAACTCAAAAGGGATATCTTTCAACAAGAGATACACAAAGGTTTTGTGATAACACTAAAACCTTTGATGAATCTCCGGTAGAATCCCGCATGTCCTAAGAATGATCTAACCCCTTTAACATTTGTTGGAGGTGGCAAAGATGAAATGACTTTTATTTTTGCTTTGTCCACCTCCATTTCCCGGTTGGACACCATGTCCCAAAATAATTCCTTCTTGTACCATAAAATGACTTTTCTCCCAACTTAAAACCAAATTCGTTCCGACACATCTTTTTAAAAATTTTTCTAATTCATTAAGACATGTGTCAAAAGATTGCCCAAAAACAGAAAAGTCATCCATGAACCCTCAAGTGTGTCCCCAATCCGAAAATGCTCATAATACAACGTTGAAACGTGGCCGGAGCGTTACACAATCCTAATGGCATCCTTCTAAAGCAAAAGTGCCACATGGACATGTAAAGGTGGTCTTGTGTTGGTCATCCGGATGAATGACCACTTGGTTGTATCCCGAATACCCATCCAAAAGCAATAAAATTTTTGACCCAAAGTTTTTCAATGATTTGGTCAATAAAAGTAATGGGAAATGTCTTTTGAAGTGGTCGAATTCAATTTTCTATAATCAATACATACTCGCCACCCGGTTACTGGTCGGGTGGCGATTTGCTCACCATTTTCATTTTTAATCACCTGAATGCCGACTTTTTTCGGTACCACTTGTGTAGGACTTACCCACGTACTATCCGAAATGGGATAGATGATCCCCGCATCCAACCACTTGATGACCTCCTTTTTCACCACCTCTCTCATGTTGGGATTTAACCTCCTTTGAGTCTCACGACTTGGTTTTGCGTCTTCGGTAGTAATGATTTGTGCATCACTACAGAAGGACTAATACCCTTCAAATCGGCTATTGTCCACCCAATTGCGGCCTTGTTTGCTTTTAACACCTTCAAAAGTTTATGTTCTTGAGCTTCCTCCAAGTTGGATGCTATGATGACCGGCAGTGTTTCCTCTTCTCCAAAAAACACATACTTCAAGTGATCCGGTAGAATCTTCAACTCAATCTTGGGTGGGCATTCTAAAGATGGCTTTGTATTGGAATTAATTTCAGCCGGTAGACTTTCAATTTGATGAGTCCATGGTGGCCTCCCTTCCTGTACAGCCAAAACATCTTGTTTTTGCTCGTCTATCCTTAATGCATAAACCTGTACCTGTTCAGAAAAATCACACAAACAAACCTCCACCGAATCTTCCTCATACTCATGAGGGTCATACTCATCAAATTCATCTGTCATAAAACACTCATCATCATCATTATCAAAATAAGAGTTGTTAGCAAACACATTTAAACTCATTTGGCGTTTACCAAATGCCATTTGTACTGTACCATACCTGCAATCAATCCGTGCATGAGCCGTGTTCAAAATGGTCATCCCAAATAACATTTGGGTTGTGGTTTGGATCAACCAAAACATAATCCAAAACCAAAAAGTCAACGGGATAATAAAACTCTTTCACCTGTATAATCACATCCCGCACAATCCCCCTAGGAAGTTTATGAGACAAATCGGCTAACACCACCGTTGTCTCCACCTGTTTCAATGGACCAAAATCATATTGGTCATATAAACTTCCCGGGAGGATACTCACCCCGGCTCCAAGATCCAATAACGCCTTAGACATTTTGAAATCACCCACTTGGATATCTATCAATGGTGCTCCCAGATCTCGGAGCTTGAGTGGGAGGGTTCCCTCCACAATTGCACTCACCCTTGCAGTTAGTTTAACCCGTTTAGGCACCTTTTTTCCGTCTTTTAAATGTACACAACTCTTTCAAAAACTTTGCATAAGCTGGAATTTTCTGAATTGCCTCAATTAACGGAATGTTAACTTTGACTTGTTTGAAAACTTCCATTATGTCATCTTTTTCCAATGAAGATGTGAGATCACACTCTTTTTACTCGGTCAACCAAGCCGAAGGAAATGGTACGTGGCTTTGGTCCACCTCTTTATCATTTTGAATCTCGTTTTCCTTGAAAACCGGTTTTTCAAAATCTTCCTATTTGCATTTTCGTTCAAAACATTTTCTGGAGGAATTTGGTCTTCCTCATCACTTTCTAACCAGTAATATCCTCAACCACCCCATCAATTAAAACGGAGAAGATGGTGTTTTATATTCTTTACCACTTCTCAACACACTAACATGGTTAATAGGAACATTACGAGAAGAACTGTGAGAGGGATTTACCTTTGTGTCACTAGGAAGTTGTCTTTGTTCTTCTTGAGATTTGCCACATCCGTTGCAAGTTGACCCATTTGATTGGTCAATGATTGAATAACTTTGTCTCGAATTTCATCTTTTTGAGCTCTAGCATCATCCAATTGGTTCCTCTTTTGCATCTCTTGTTGCATAAATTTTAGCATCTCCATCATTTCATTACCTCCGCTTGATGAAGATTGATTCGACCCATTTCCTTGATCATTTCCTGATGGTTGAAAAGGCTTTTGATACCCTTGATTGTTTCTCCCTCTAAAATTTCCTTGAGAATTTTGATATTGTTGACGAGGAACAAATTACCTTGAGGCTTTCCTTGGAATTTGGGTTGGATTGATTGGCCGAATTCCCATAGCTAAAGTTTGGGTGGTTTCTCAAACCCGGATGATAGGTGTTTGAATTCATGTTATAATTACTTCCACCACCCCCTTGAATAGCATTCACCTCCTCCACTTGATCAAGTGGCATTGTGCAAGCTTCCACTATGTGCCCCAACTCATTACAATTCGTGCAAACACTATAAACTGGATTAGAAGGTTGCACATTACCATCATCCACCTTATGAACCGGAGCTCGTGTAATGACCAGTCGAGCTCTCCTTGATGATTGAGCCTTTCTCTTTGATGTGACTGCCATTTCCTCCAAGAATGCCCAATCGTCTTGCTCATAGTTGGTACCAAATGTACCATTTGTGATAGACATCAAATCCCGGGCATCTTCAGAATGAAGCCCCTCATGGAAAGCATTCAACAACTCCCATAATCAATTCCATGATGAGGAAAATTCTTAAGCATCAAATAAAACCGCTCAAATGCTTCATGAAACATTTCACCTTGTTGTTGTTGGAAGCTTCTCAAGCTTCTCCTAGCATGTTTGTCTTTTGGGCTGTGAAAAATTCTTCCAAAAACCTCTGTTGCATCTCAGCCCATGTGTAAATTGAAGCGGATGGCAAAGTGTAGAACCACCTTTTCACCTTATCCTCCAATGAAAATTGAAACAACTCCAACTTGACATCATCCGCAGAAAATCCTTGACCACCAATTGTGTTACAAATTGAATCATAATCTTCCAAATGAAAATAGGGTTCTTCCGTTGCTAACCCTTTGTATTTTGGCAAACTTTGAAGTGAATTTGTTCGGACTTCAAACGTTCTCCCTTGATTTTTTGAGGGATGACCACTGGTGAAGGATTATTTGTGATGATTGGACGAAAGTGTGCCTCAATACCCCTCGCAGCGTCCTAATTATGCCTTCGTGGGACACCTAACCTAACTCTTGGTCGCTGAGGACCCATTGGTCTTTGAACTTGTGGTCCTGGAGGCACGAATTGCTGAAACGGTGGTTGAAAGATTGCCCCCACATGTTGTGGAAGAATGTGCCCTTGAAATTGTGGCCCATGTGGCCTCACTTGGGGTGTATTTGTTGTGGTATATTTGTTGTTGCACAACTTGTGGTTGTGGTCTCCCATATCCTCGTATATCTTGTCCTTGACTGTAAGCATAAATTCCTTGATCAGCATCTCCTTCGTACATGTACCCTTCTTCCTCATATCTCCTAAATGCATCACCATAACCACCATCAACACCAGCTCCTCCTGCTCCTGAGGTTTGTACAACTTGAGGTTGTTGGTATTGTGTATCCGGTTGCATCTTAAAGGTAGGGGAGTATGAAATATGAATGGTTTGGGTTGATATGGTTGTGGTGGTGGTACTGGTTGAGATGACGATGATTGACCGGTTGTTGGGAAGAAATATGAAAAGGGCGGAATGGGTGCTGAGGGGTCAAAGCTAAAAGGATATTCGGTTTGGGTACTTGCAGGTAATGGGGTATGAGTTGGTTTAGTCTCAGGTGTTGATGTAAGCTTGGATAAAGGTTTGGATGGTGTTGTTTGACCCGTAGTAGGAGGTGGTGAGGGAGGATCCATTGTGTTCCGTGGTGTAACGGGTTATGTGGGTGCTGTTGGTGAACCACTGATTTTATTTTGTCTGTGTAAGACTCTATTCCTACAAGCGGCTCGTTCAATTTCTAGATCAAACACTAATGGTGATGATGAGCGCGAGTTCCTGGTATGCATACACCTGAAAAAAAACCTGCCACACTACACACAACCAGCGTAACACCAAAATAACAAAACAAAACTAATAAGCAAACACACGTTGCGCACTACTCCCCGGCAACGGCGCCAAAATTTGACGTGAGGTCGAAGTCTCAATCAAATTTAAAACCAAATACTACTAATTAGCTAGCGGTAAGTGGGTTATCGAACACAGGGAGTTTGTGGAATATGTGTTAACTCAAGCAAATTGCAATTACCTAAATTTAACTAAAATGACAAGAAAGAAAATTCAATAGTTTGTTGATTTGTTGAATTGGCTTAAAGCAAGAAAGCAAAGTAAATTCGTTTGTAAAAATCAGTAATGAGAGTTATGTTTCCTTTGGTATCCGGATTTTAACAAGTGACGATATTGATGTTAATTGGGAAGAACCACATAGACATGATTCATGAGTGTGTGCTTGTGTGTGATAAAAGAGGACTAAGTACTTGTATTAGCAAGGTTATCTCTCGATAATCAGTATCACTATTGAATTAACCCAACCCTTCCACTAATAAAGATTTGCCTATGGCATCAGGAACGTATGGATAAAGTTAAGCAATCCACGAATGACCCATTACACACAATACACAATCATCATGACAAAACAATCACAAATCAGTTTCATCATCCTATAAATATAAAACACCAACATGATCAAAGTCACAAATCCTTCAAACCAAAAGGAAACACAAAGGAGACTAGCCACTCATAGTTTCATACATAAAAACAAGGTTCAAGATAGAATCCATAACAATCAAAATGAAATAGCAAGGATTAAAGTACCAAAAGAGATTGTTCTTCAACACCTAAGAGCTCCAAAAATCATCCCAAATCAAGCCAAAAACGTCCATAATGATAATGATGATAAAAACCACTTCATTTGCCCATTAAAATGGGCAGTTACAACTTTTACTTGCCCAGCACCGTAGCTTACGGTGGCCACCGTAGGCTACGGTGACCAACAATGTCTTACGCCAAGCATCTTCTACCTTACGGTGATTTTTTTCTTCTTGCCACCGTAACCTATGGTCCCACCGTAGGTTATGGTGACCATAGGTTATGGTCCCACCGTAGATTATGGTGGACCCTGATGCTTTTTCTTCATTTCATTTCTTTCGTTTCTTTCTTGGCTCTATTCGTCTACGAACACTAACACGTTCTTGCTCCATCTTCTCCCTTAGAGTGTACCTGAGATATGCCAACCGTAGTTATCTTGTTCAAGACAATTACATCACTAAATGCGGGATTAAACACGTTTTTAAAGCATAAAAGGGTCGTCCAAAGGACTACCCGTCAGCCATATACCTAGATAATAGGCATATAACATAAGTTAAATCGGGTCGTGTAACTGTTACATACATAAGACTTCTAATTAGTTGCTTGTACATAGTTGTATCTATGTCCTCCCCTACTCCTGACTTGGTTAGTATAGTTCCTGGTGTCACACCCCGACCGACGGCGGAATCATCGAAGCAGACGAGGGGATGATTGATTGTTCATAACACATGGTCGTCTAGTAGTGGAGATAATATTAAAATCAGATTACAAGATAGCATGAGTTTAACATATGCAAATATAACAGTTGAAGTCATAAAAGATATTCATTTTTAACTAAGTCCAAAAGTCCTAATTGTAAGCTTGCAGATAATCCAACTATGCAGCATGACCTGAAATCATGTGAGAAAATAAAGTCAGCTAACGAGTTAGCTGGTGAGTAATCACAGCTTGATATACATAAACATTGATTGTTTAATTGAGAATAATCCAATTCACAAGGTAATGTTAAGACTTATAATGCAATAGCGAAGCATATAACCGACACAATATAACCCCTTGACTTGACATTTTGCAAATAATAGACTTGCACACATACAAAATAGATTGACTATTTGCCTCCGGTACAATCACCACTCGACTATTCATGTGGGGTGGGTTATCCAAACTAGTAGATCTACCATTGATGCAAGAATTGATTGATTGATTGTATTAGGGTTCCTACTGTCGTTCAGTTTATCATAGTATATTCACATAGTTGTAAGTAATAACATAACCTGTCTTGAATTGAATTTAGAATGAATAACAATATAATAACACGATTGAATATTGGGTCACATGATTCCCCCAAAGAATAAATGATATAAAATAGGGTTATGAATACTCACATGACGTATAAGTATGTATATAAGATGATTCAATAGGATAATAATCGATGTTCCAATGAAATCCTTCACAAGGTACCTAAACATGTATATATTTACAAGATTTAGTCTAACAATAAGTTTAACGATTTAACGAGTACTAGTGTTTCAAATGGAATTTGGGGTTTTCATAAATAAGATTAGTTATCAAAATCATATATATTTTAATACAATGAAAGAAAAACTTAATTAATCCTTTTATGATAATTTATGAAGTTATAAGAAATTAAATTCTTATAATGATTAAATTATAAAATGTAAATAAAATTTTATAATTGATATAATTAAGCTATAATCACAGATAACGTAATGAATATAATAATTTAGTGATTTCAACTATTTAAAGTTTATTTTTATAAAAATAAACTAATTATAACATTTGTTAATGATATTTTATATAAAAATTATTAAGGTGTTTAAAGAAATAATTTTACAGAAAATCATTAGATAACTTTTAAAATAAACAAAGTTTATAAATTGATTTTTATAATTTTTAGAAATATTCTATAATTTTTTTAAAGCCCAAAAAGGCCCAAAAAATAGTTGAGGGTGCCCGGGTTCGAACCCGGGACCTCATGGATGGCAAGCGAGTGGGGAACCAGTGAACCAAGGCATACAGCCGCGGTATCACTTGGTTCCAAGTGATTTTAAACCTCTTTAACCCAATTCCCCTAAATTCACTATGAACCCTAGTTTGAACCAAACCAAATTGAGCCCTAGATCGATGTTATCAATCAAATTAATGTTAGGGCTTTTGTTCCTCATGGTGAAACGAGTATGTTGGTGTATTTGGTTACCCGAATGGTGATGGTATGAAGATGAACACGTCGTAAGAGCAACCACGGTTTATGTCGAATTCAAAGGTTGAGAAAACGATGAAGATAACAAATTAACTTCGAGGGTAGCTTCGGGCAATGATCGTGATGCAAAGCCCCTTGTTAATTTCTGTTTAGATTTGTGGAAAAGGGGTCGTTGATAGAGTTGTTGGTCGCGAGTAAAGGAGGTGATCGATGGTGGTGTTTGCGCGTTTTCGGATGAAATTGAGAATGGGAGTCGATTAGAGACAGATATATGATCGTTCACGTTCGATTAATTAGATTATTATTGAGGTTAGTGCGCGATAGTGGCCGGGAATCGGCCGAGAAATCAGGGATGAATGGGGGTGGGGTTTGGGTGTTTTTGGAATTTACACAAATGGTCCCTGAGGTTTCTAACAGTTACCACTTGAAGTTTAAAGGTTTGCTTAAGTTTTAAATAATTTACAGATCAACCCCTGAAATTTGAAATGTTATTATTTATGTAAAAAGTTATTAATTATAGGCTTTAATACAATAAAACTTATATTTTCATTATTATTATTAGTATTATTATTAACGTTATTATTACCATTAACATTATTATTATTAATATTATTATTAATAATGCCATTATTAATAATAGTAATAATAATATCATTATTATTAGTATAATAACAATTATTTTTAAGACTATTATTACTTTAAATTTTTGAAGAATAAGTAAACATTATAACACCGATCGAGCGCTCTTGCGCCGAAGATGAACGGGGCTAAGCGATCTGCCGAAGCTGTGGGATGTAAAAATACATCGGTAGGGGAGCGTTCCGTATAATGTTATTATTATTTATTTGTTAATCACCCAAATTAAGTATACTAAATCTCCAAAGTTTCAAAAATAACATGAAGGTCCTTTTAAGATTTAACAAAGTTAACTTTTAAGTTAACAAAAATACGAGATGTTACACCTGGTACAATTGGATTGTTCACCGGCTTACTTTCCCACATACCAAACGCTCAAGGACTTCCTTAGTGTATTTTCATTGATACATGCAAATCCCAGCAGCAGTTTGTTGCACTTCAACTCCGAGAAAATATTTCATCAACCCCATATCTGTCATCTCGAATTCTTGCTGCATGGACTTCTTGAATTGATCGCACATCAATGCATTGTTCCCTGCAAATATTAAGTCATCTACATACAAGATGACAATTATGATGTTATTCCAAACCTTTTTCACGAACAAGGTGTAATCAAACTGGCTTTGCTTGAACCCTTCCTTCTTGAAGTATCTTTCTATACGATGAAACCAAGCTCGAGGGGCTTGTTTCAGTCCGTATAATGCACGCTTAAGCTTGTACACTTTCGTTTTTTCACCTTCTTTAATAAACCCCATAGGTTGTTGCACATACACTGTTTCTTTCAATTCTCCATTCAAGAACGCACTTTCACATCTAGTTGTAACACCTTCCAATTTCTTTGAGCTGATATCGCCAATAGCGTACGAATTGTGTCCCATCTAGCCACCGGTGCAAAGACTTCCCCATAGTCAATTCCCTTTTGCTGCGAATAACCCTTTACCACCAAACAAGCTTTGAACTTATCTATCTTTCCTTCTTCATTCAACTTTTTTGTATAACCACTTCACCCCAATAGGTGTGATCTCAGCAGGAGCATTAACCAATTCCCACATGTGATTACGTTCTATTGAATTAATCTCTTCCTCCATAGCTTTCATCCAGTTTGGATCTTGACTTGCTTCTTCATATGACGTCGGGTCACCCAAGGAGCTGTACATTGCGAATCCTACTTCCTCCTCGTTGTCGGTTGTTCTTTCACCACAATTATAGTCCCTTATCCACACCAGTTTCTTGTGGTTACAAGTTGTTGATTAGGTATTGCATGTAAGCTGCTTCCTTGGTGTTCAGAACTTACTCTTGTATTAATTACTTTATCGACTTGATTCGAGTTCTCCTCGGGTTCATTCGGATTGGGTTCGCCTATTTGTGTTTGTGTGGGGGTAGTTGTTGGTTCAGCTTGAACTAGTGGTTGTTGAGTGTTGCTTTGCTCTACTTCTCCCTCTTCACTTCCTTCTATAATCTCCATACACGGAGATATGTCTTCATTAACTACCAATTCTTGACTTGGTTCTTTTACCCAATCCCATGATTTTTCTTCTTCAAATATTACATCTCTGCTGATGACAATCTTCTTTTGGATTGGATCATATAGGCGATAGGCTTTTGAGCCTGTGCTTATCCCAAACAATACACACTTGTGACTGCGAGCATCAAGTTTGGTTCTAACTTGAGCTGGGATATGGACATGTCCTATGCAGCCAAATACTTGAAAGTAATCCACATTTGGTTTATGTCCAGACCACATCTCCTCTGGAACTTTGTTATCTAAAGTGCGACTTATACACCTGTTCAGAACATGACATGCCCAATTGACAGCTTCGGGCCAGAAGTGTTTAGGAACATTTTTATCTACCAACATACATCTTACCATATTCATTAAGGTTCGATTGCGCCTCTCGGCCACCCCATTTTGCTATGGGGTGTAAGCTGCTGTTAATTGTCTTTTGATACCATTCTTCTCACAAAACTCATTAAAGACATGCGATGTGAATCCCCCCCTCTATCACTACGTAATGTTTTGATTTTACATCCAACTTCAGTTTCAACTAAAGCTTTAAATTTTTGAAACTTATCAAAACATTCTCCTTTGTGTTCTAGAAAATACACCCATGTCTTTCTTGTATAATCATCTATAAACACTAGCACGTACCTTTTGCCACTTTGAGAAGATGGTGTGATTGGTCCGCATAAATCTGTATGAATAGCTCCAACCTCTCGCTCGATCGCCACTTTGCTTTCTTTGGGATGGCTTCTCTATTATGTTTTCCTATGTTGCACGTCTCACATATCACGATTTTCCCACATACAGGTGGCAGCCCTGTGACCATGTTGTTGTACTGCATGGTTCGAATTGCTTTGTGGTTCACATGTGCCCACCTTTGGTGCCATAGATTTGTATCACCGTCTTCACTTACTTGCATACACTGGGACACAGTATGTTTCATGTTACCATGAACAATAAACATCCTATTTTTGGTCATCTTAGATCTCATTATCAGCCCTCTTACTGGGTGATATATACAACATTCCCCATTTTTATTACCACCTTGACTTTCTTTTCTTGTAATTGCCCAACACTAATTAAGTTCGAAGTTAATTGAGGAACATAATAGACATTAGTGATAATTTGAGTAATACCTTTAACTTCATCTTGATGTCTCATATTCCCTTCACTTCAAGCCTTACTCCGTTGCCTAGTTTCATCGAATGTTTGATATTTTCATCCATTCGAGTGAACCAAGACTTCATACTTGTCATGTGATTTGAACACGCTGAATCAAGGAACCACAATCCTCTGTTTTCAGTCGTCTCCTTCTGTGCAAAGGCCATCAGCACTAATTCTTCGTTCTTATCAAATTCAGCATAGTTTGCTCCTTTATCCCATTGAGGACATTCATATTGAAAATGTCCCATTTGCTAGCAATTGTAACATTCCACAGTGGACTTATCAAACATTCCTCGTCCTCTGGATCGGCCACGGCCTCTTCCTCTTGAGAACGCACTTCGTCCTCGTCCACGTCTGCTCCCTGGACTAGTTTCATCGATCTTCATGGCATGCTCTTCCCCATCTTTGCGTATAAGTTTCTGTTCATGAACTAGTAATGAACTTTGTAGTTCATCCACAGAAAACTTGTCCAAATCCTTCGATTCCTCAATTGAACAAACCATAAAATTGTAGTTTGGAGTCAAGGTTTGAAGTATTTTCTCCACAATCTTCACATCAGGCATTTCTTCCCACTGTTTCTTATCTCATTCGATACTGTCATAACTCTACCGAAATACTCGGTTATGGTTTCTCCATTCTTCATCTCTAAGGTCTCGAAATCTCTCCTGAGTCTATGTAATTGTGCCCTCTTGACACAGGCATTCCCTTGATACTTGATCTTCATTGCATCCCACATTGCTTAGCTGACGTCTTTTGCGTGATAGTTTTGATGATGTTCTTATCGATTGAATAGAACAGATAGTTTCTGGCTTTCAAATCGATAAGTCTCATCTAATCTATCTCTTTCTTCCTGAGTGCTGACACTTCTTCTCCTTGTTTTGGTTCTACGAAACCAACTTCAATTGCACTCCAATACTCTTTTGATCTAAGCAAATTCTCCATGACCAAGCTCCAGTGGTCATAGTCACCGTCGAATTTTAGGATAATGAAGCTTTGAGATGAACTGCTCTCCGTCATCTTCCTCTTTCTCTCACGCTTGGATCACCAACCTTCAGCTCTAATACCACTTGAAGGAATCAAGTAGTATAGAAAGAACTCGTAAATGTGATGCCTTTATTCAATAGACTCAACTGGCTTTAAATAGCCATACATCATACGATAACAAACTGAAACAAACGACTCCTATTCCTACGAACAATGAAACAAACTCGACCCATTCAAGAAACATGACTCAACACATGATAATTAAAAATACGTGGTCAAGATGACCGTTATTGACCGTAGCATCACTTCAAGGATGACCTTTCGTGGGTCCGTTGTTATCCTTTACTAAACTCAGTTTCTACATCAGCCGTTTGTTGGTTGCATGTGGGATAGGCCCGTCGATTTTATCCGTACCCGATTAACCCGCCCGGTCCGATCTCACCCGTACCCGAAGAAACCCGACCCGAACAACCCGTTACCCGAACAACCCGAAAACCGATTAAACCGATTCTTATTCGGGTTGGGTTTCGGATAAACTTTCAAACCTCAAAAAACCGATTAACCCGAACCGATTAACCCGAAATCCGAATAACCCGATCAACCCATATTACAATTAAGTAAATTATATATATACACTTGTTTAGATTGTCCAAATTGATCAAATTGTTTGTATATAAATATATATTTAAGCACATTTTATAAATTATAGAAGTAAACTAATTTAAATCCACTAGTTTTATAAGATTTCAAATGAAAAGTCACTAAAATCTATTAAATTAAGTCTATTGTTTAATACCCGAAACCCGACCCGAACAACCCGAAACCGATTAAACCAAGTTTTATTCGGGTCGGGTTTCGGGTAGACTTTCAATGTTGAAAAACCCGAATAACCAGAACCGATTAACCCGAAACCCGATTAACTAACCCGATCAACACCCCTAATGTGGGAAACACTAGAGGCGGTGGCAACCCGTGATGACAAAAACTTTTTTGTGAATCGTCATTGTCCTCCACTGAACTCATTTTCTACATGGGTTCTTTGTTGCTTTTGAGATTTGCTCGATGACGACGCCCGTTGGTGCATCTTAGAGCTAACGGGTACAAACTTTGGGTTTTTTTTCAACTCTACTATTTAGAGTTTGTCATGGATTTGGTTGGCCGGTTTGTTTTTTAGTCTCTGTGATGATGAGGTTTACCTCATCTGAGAGTTCATTGCTTTTGTATTTTGAATTTGATATGCATCTTTGAATTTGATCTACGCCTCATCTGGGAGTTCGGGCGTGGCAACCCACTTGATTGTAGCCGTAACATGGTTGCATTTCTGAGACTCTAAAGAGCCTTACTGAATGTTGTTTATGGGTTGGTAAAGAGGTATTTGATTACAAAATGGACATTACTTTCCATATTTCGTTTTAGTTATTTTGTGGCTATGATAAAACCACATAATTGGTGTCGATAGTCTGGCTTGGCAGGTGATGATGCTAAACAAACAAAAACTATATTGTTCAGGCGTGGCAATCCAGTTGATTGCAGCAACATGGTTGCGTTTCTAAGCCTCCGAATAACTCTACTGAATGTTGTTGATAGTCGGTATAGAGGTATTTTGTTACAAAATGAACATTTAATGCGTTCTTTCATTCTGATTGTTTTGCTGCTGTGATAAAACCCCACAATTGGTGCTGGTTGCCCTGGCTTAGCAGCCATTACTGATGTGCAACCACAACTGAATGTTAGTTTTGCGCCTGCACTTTGACTCTTAGTTGCCTCATGTGTTAGATGATCGTGATGTGATGTTGTATGGTGTAACAGTTAAGTTGTGGCTATTATAATAGGTTGTCTGAGCCTTGGGTTCTCCCGTTCTTAAGACGAGCAACGCGCGTCCGGGTATATAAAACCTAGTTATGAATAATTCAAATCAAAGTCTCAAAACTAACAATATCTTAAATTAACATAGTCATCTCGTTATTATAATTGTTGAGAACAAGGTAAGCAAACCAAAGTGCTTAAAAGGTTGAAAAAAGTACGCACAACATAGGGCATGTTTGGAATTCCATTTGGAATCTCATTTTGACTTATTTGAGGGGTAAAAAGACAAAATACCCCTCCAAATAAGTCAATAAGCTAGAAATTTTAACTTATTGACTTATTTGGAGGGATATTTTTGTCATTTCATCCCTCCAAAAGTTAAAAAGTCCTTTTGAAATGGAAAGGCAAACATGGTCATAAGCAGACAAAGTTATTATTGTTGCTATTATTATAGCTTTGCCACTAGCAACCCACCATAATCACTCTTCTAACACACTCGAAGGGCAAATCCTTCAGACAAAACGACTCATATACTCATCAACTGTCGTATACTTAACATCAGGATAAAGCTCTGAAGCCTCCACCCCGAATGATGGTTCGATCTCAAAGTTGGTTTGGTCTCCCTTCACAAAGATAGCGTGAGAAAGCGACATAATCAAGTTGACCGGAAATGGAGATTCTGCAATACAAAGAACACGTCGTTTAGACATTCGACATCCATCCATTAACCAAAAAGTAGTGTTTTCTCATTCTAGTGATGAAACTTACTCTCTATGTTTTTCAATACTTGTTCTTCGGACAGATAGATCTTCTCCAAGGGTTTACCGATCTTTTTCTCCTACAACGACATGAGTTCGTTGAATGAGTATATATTACCAGGAGGCTTTATGTAGACACTTTTGTTGACGGTTCTCAGGTCATCCAGTCTTAATTGTATAGGTCGCAATGTCACGTTCATCATTGAAGACAACTACAACATAGATCATTAGAAAAATCCCCAAAAGAAAAATGTCACATCATTATACTTTTATATCTAAGGTATGTCCTAAAGACACAAGACAAAGTGGTTGATCTAACCACTAATACGTGTACCATAAATTACATATAATATTTATTATACCAAACTCTAAAATTCTTTAATTAATAACTGAATTAGTAAAATTATGTTTACCTTTTGCATTTCCATCACCTAAGCTAACCACTTTGTCCCTAGGGGGTGCAGTGACCCGTGGCTGAGCCAATGTTGGAAGAAAATAACCAGCAAAACAGTTGAAAGTTATGTAGGTATACGGTATTTGTTCCGCCTCGATGGCGCGACGAACCTGAGCCTTAGTCGCGAAGGTGGTTTTTGCGGGTTCCACAGCATTAGCGCGATCCGCATCGTTTCCAAACTCTGAGGGGTAAAATTTCTTGATGTTACCAGCTTCTTTGATGGCCGCGACAATCTTAACTTGATCGGCTAGCTGTGCTTGACCTACTGTCGAGATTACCAAGTCTACCTGCTTTATCGCATTTACCAGACTCTCATGGTCGTACAAATCGCCCTAAATAAATTACATCACATCACATCATATCATATCGCTACTTAACTAATTATAAGGATATCACTAATGTGACAGAATTACATCACGTCAATTGTTATTGACAGAACACATCAATTGTTATTGACAGAACAGACATTTGTTGGTAATTACTGACAGATAAGCAATAAACACCGTAAAGGCATATAAATATATGAATTCGATCATGTTAAGAATGCTGACCGTGATGAGCGTGACGCCGGAGTTTTTAAAGGAGTCGATAACCGATGATTTGGAAGGATCGGAGAGCGTGGATTCCCGGACGAGGACGAAAGTAGGATGACCGGCTTTCGCACTGGCTTCGACGATGAATTTTCCGATGTATCCGGTTCCTCCGATGATCAGAATCTTACTCTTATGCTCCATTTTCTGCTGAGATGATGGTTAACTAGTGATCGAAGATTGTATATAAGAGAGCTACTTCACAGAGGTTTAAAGTGTTGTAGGAGAGTGTATTTATAGGGTGTGGGATGGTTGATGAGCTAGAATTGTGGATTTACGTTATGGCCCCTTTGGTTTTGGGTTAGTTGGTTATAGACCCTATTGGTTTTGCAAATAAATTAAAAACAAGTATTTTATGGCCATAAACCTACCTAGATTCATTTTTTATTTGATTATTGTTTTGTATGTTTTGTTTTAGAAGAAGGTGAACGTGGGGCATTTTATTATGGCCATAAAACTATCTTAGATTCATTTTTATTGCATTTATATTCTTTACAATGACACTTGTGATTTGATCATGATTTATACACAAGATATGGAAACTTTCATAACTATTAATAATTAGTGAACCTTTTTAGCTTTAAAACAATAAAATAGATTCGATTGAAGGGTTATTTGTAAAAAATATTGATCTTTTTCCCTTTTGTCTAATTCTTTTTTTATTATAATAAATTATTTTTGCCATCATTGTCACCATCTATATCACCATTATTCAAGATACAATCATGTATCTTTTTACAACTAAAGACGACGTTAGCAATTAGTGTTTTTGAATGAATTAATTTAAGTCATGTTGAAAATGTGTCTAGTGGTGAGGGTTAAATTATTTCATCAACGGACTAGCATGTGGGTTGTGTATTGGAATATCATCTAAAAATTAGGATTTCGAAGGGGATTTCATGTTCATGTTTCATATCTCATACTAAAAATGAAATTGAAATTTTAACATAACACATGTATGGTTAACGTAATTAATTTACTCTTAATATATATTATAATATGAAAACACATAAGTAAGCTAATGCCTAATAATTCTTTATAAAATAAATAAAACATTTTGGTTAATCTCTAATTTGACAAGTCTTAAAAAATAACTCAAATAGAACACGCCAAATATAAACAAATACAAATATTAAATAATATAATGAAATTATTTTTTAATATAAGCTAAAGAGGATAATAATATAACCAATCATGTTATTAACTAACTAGTTTAAAAACCCGTTTAATACTCGGGTTTCATAAAAATATTAAATTAATAGTTATTTATTAATATTTAAAAATTACAAAATATGTTTTTGAGATAATAAACGATTGAAATTCATACAATTTACTACTTTAGGTACTAAAACAATAATAATATTATTTCAAATTTCATCTTTAAAAAATTTTGCTTTAAAAAAAGTTAACTCTCCAATTTATTTTAAAGTACTTTTATTGCCATTTTTTAAAGTTCTTTGTATTAAAAGATTCATATTTCATAAATTTTCTGTTTAAAAAATATTTTTTAATAAAAAGAAACATGTTTTAAATTTATCAAAAAATATGTTTGTAATATGAAAAGTATATAGATAATATCATTAGCAATTTAATGTATCATTAAATGATTAACTTTTATTCTAGTAATGATACATGCTCAAATCGTAGGTAATAAGTGTAAAAATATCATGTCTTTTAGACATGTTTGTTTATTAGTATAGATTTATTCTATAAGAAAATATCACATATCTTCTAGATGTTTGTTTATTAGTATAGATTTATTCTATTTAATTTAGTTACCATTTCAGTTGGTCAAAGGGATAAAATACTTGTGCATAGGAGCTAGGTTTTGTTTAGGAAAACAAGGGTCAAGGGTGAATATTTAGAATCTTACGGTTCCCATTATTAAAAAAAAATATCATTAAATCCGAACATTGCAGCATTTAAACTTACTATTATTTTGTTTTGAAGTACACGATTTACCATGGGAGTCAGCATCACTGCATCATACATGTTTTTATCTCCACATGTTCTGTTTGTTTATGTAAAGGGAAAAGCTTGCATTACTTAATATTTTGGGTTGTTAATTATATCTTTATAGCCATATCAGAGCATATTAATTATAAGATATGGGGCTACTGATTAGTCACGTATAAATTTGTACTAGTACAACAAACTTTAATCTTATCCTCACATGCATGCTTGAAATGATGTCATGAACATGTTACGCATCAAACTTTAATCACATATCATCACCCGATGTACATACCTTAGAGGTATTTATAGTTAGATGAGAAAATGCAATACATACGTGAAACATACTCAAATATTAACCTTTTATCATGTATCTGATCAAGCGGAAATGTAAACACAACACTTGGGTTTGGTATTTAATGCATGAGATCTAGACGATGGTATAGCTAATTCATGACTAATTTAAACATGTACCATGAGATTGTTTTGTATATGTAGTTCTTATTGATGGTGGTGATACAAGCATATTAGAGGTTTTTAAAGCACAAATTCAATTGTTATTCTTGGTTGGTTCATAATGTATGGACTAGGACTAACTACCACTACAAGAAAAGCTCGAAATAGCGGCGACTGTTTTAGCGGCGACGTTGACTATTAGCGGCGACACCATTAGCGGCGACGCTAATGAGCTTATTCCTTGTAGTGTACTGGAGCCGTGAAACATTAGTCACAACTTTTCAAAAATTAAAAATACTGTACATGTGTGTTGTTCGTGACACATGACCAAAAACAATGGGGTCTACGTGCAATCTAGTGCTCGCTTTAGGAGGTTCATGTCACTAGACTCTCATGGTGACTCAAAAACTACATCATCTATGTATCACTACATTCATGAGTTCCAAACCACAATAGTGTATTGGAAAAATATTTCCATCATGTCTTTGTAAATTGTTATGTTTGTGTTGTCCTTGTTAATACCTTAACTAACTTCCCCACTTGAGAAGTGGTGGACAACATTGTTGATTGACACTTTGTCACCATGAAGAAAGCACTTCAATCCAACGATCATACATTATAATTCAGTGAACCTTGTTAATATTACATTGAACATGTTGTTAGTGTTCAAATGTGATCATCTTTTCCCTCTAGATATAAACAAGAGAGAAAAGACCAAAAAATATATAATTACTTTTAGTAAGAGTTATACATTGTTAAAATAGGCTGGTGCAATTACATAATAAAGTGCTTACCTAAGGAGTCTTTTTCCGGGAACAATTGTTTCAGTAAAACATGTAATGCATTCAAGTCTTTTTAATCATGCTACCAATGTTTCATTATTTTCTTAAATGTGGTTACTAAGTTATAAAAGTGAGAACAACTAGTAGACATTGTTAAATTACCATAAGACGATGATTTTTAATGCTCAAAGTATTTCAAATTTAAAACATTGTTAGTGTCGGTCTCTAGAAGAATGTTTATAACCAAAAGTGCACAATTACAACAACTTGACTTGTGCCGAGAAGAATGTTATGTAAGCTCGGTTGTTCTCATATACACTAACAATGCATACATAAGTAATGAAAAAAAACTTTAAAAGATATTACTACTATGTAACTTTGGTTGTTATATTCATTGTATTGACTAACAATGTAACTATTTTAACGAGTAAAACTATTTGATGTGTCATATTTTTTATTATGTGCCACAATTCAAACAAATCATCCCATACATTATCATATCTTTATTCTTCATTGTATATTTAGTAATTAGTATGGGAAGCATCAACTATATCAAATTCATGACTTCTTATTTATATACCCACATGATCATACTTTAGCGAGGCATCTTACTTTCTGTTTTTAAACTGCTACTTCTTTTTTTTTTCTTTCTAATCATCATAGATGCATAGCCCACTTTCATGTTTTTTTAACATTATCTAAACTTTTGGTTATACTTCTTTATAAAGATTAATCATATTATATAATACATATGAATTGGCATTTTCTCTTCAGAATACTAGTATAGTCGACTAATAGAATTGATATCACTGATCAACATGCATTTATGACATCATTTTCTCAATTTATTAACGTGAGGATGTGAATGTGCTCGGGCATAATATGTGAAACTTGAGCTCATTTATTATTAAAAGCCAGTGACGGAACCAGGAATTTTCTCTAATGGGGTCACTATTTTTCGATGATTCGTTTTGTAACAAGATAATATAAAATTTTTCGTGTTTCTGGTTCGGCCGGATCAGTCGGGTTGGTTCGGCGTTTCTAAAATACCCAAATTATATCAAACAAATATAGATTTTAGATTTCTAAACACCTAAATTAACAAACAAATTATAAATTCTAGATTTCTAAATTCTAAATACACAAATTAACAAATTAATTAAGCAGAATAAGTTAAGTCTAACAATTAAAACGTTAAAGATTTTGAACTTTGAATAAACAATTAAGAAAAGTAACCTTTTTCAAGAATCAATGGTCGATGGGGGCGGCAGCAGTCGAGCAACCGAGGCACCGAGCAGCAGCAGGCCAACAGCCGAAGTGAACCAAGCAACCAACGACCAACGACGGCCGACGAGGGGGGGCAGCACCGCAACAGTCTTCACTCGACATGGAGGCAGGGTCGCAGGGAGCATCAGCAGGTCGATCGATGGAGGAAAAAGAAAAGTGGCTAGGGTTTTATTTTATGTTATTAGAATAAGGGTAATTTAGTAATTTTACTTAAATATAAAAGGGAAGAAAAGGCTGCAATAGCTTGCAAGTTTTGAACTTGCAACCTCAATTTGAAGAAGGTGCGCATATACCAGTGAACTAGCAATTTGTTTGTGTTATTTTGTTAATTTTAATATACTAATGGGTTCAATTCATGTAAAACTATAGGTTCACTAAAAATTTCGGCATTATACGTTACACTACGGGTTCAAAAATCAATGGGGTCACTTGACCCCGTATCCAACACCCTAATTCCGCCCCTGTTAAAAGCTAGAGCTTTGTAACTCTAATTCTCATATAATCAATATAACAAATCATTTTTACACGAGCAAGGTGTTTCACTTAGTAGATAGAGCCAATCCACCGCCCGCCTCCACACGATGTCATTGCACCACTGTCACAAACCACCATAGCTTCGCCGTCCAAATCTATTTTGTGTATTTGAATTGTAACATCTCATACTTTTTTTTTTAAAAAAAAGTTAATTTTGTAAACAATTTATATGTTGATATAAATTGAAATAATTACAATAATCATAATCATAATCATAATAATAATAATAATAATAATAATAATAATAATAATAATAATAATAATAATAACATCATAATAATAATACTATTGCTATTAACAATTTGTAAGAATTATTAAAAAACATGTATAAGAAAAATTGACTTTATAAGTCCCGGGGGGTTGTTTTTTTAATTATGAAACTTCAAAAGAGAAGTTGTTACATGAAATAAAAACTGCTGGAAACATCAGGGACCAGAAGTGTAACTTTTAAAAACACACAAACCCCACTTCCTTCTTTCCCGACTTTTCTTCCCCATTTTCATCCTTTTCTTCGGCCAAATTTGATCCACAATCACGCACTAACAAACAATAATAATGCAATTAATCAAACACAAACGAGCATATATCTGTTTCTCATCGACTCTCACTTCGAATTCCATCTGAAACAATCAAAAACACCACCATTGATCACCTCTTAACCGTCGACCTGCAACTCTGTTGAACGCCACCTTCGGGCTTCAATCTTTGAAAAGAAAACATAGGGCTTTGCATCATTAACACTACACGAAGCTAACCTCAAAGTTAATTGAGTTATCATTAATATTTGCACCTCGAACCAATTTCTTCACAGTCGCGACGGGTTCTTGATCTTTGGGTTTATCAATTCGAACTTAATAATGTAAGTATCACATATCAATACACTCGATTTTCCATGAGGAACAAAGACCCATGATCATAAACATTAACTGATTCGATTGGTGGTTCAATTGGGGCTTCGATCGAACTAGGGTTCTTATGGAACTGAGGTTCAATTGAAATTCATGTTAAAACAATTAAAAACCCATTTCCATCGCGGCTGGATGCCTTGGTTTACTGGTTCTGTGCACACAATCCACACAAGAGGTCCCGGGTTCGACCCCGGGCACCTACACACATTTTTTAGGGCCTTTTTAAGCTTTAAAAATTCAGAAAAAAATCCTAAAAATCATAAAAATGCTTTTACAAACATTAAAATATTTTTAAAACAACCTAATTATTTTCTGAAATTTATCTTAACATTTATTTATTTATTTTATTAATTGTTTTAAATAAATAACAAATCTAGTTTAATTTCTTATAAAATTAGACTGTAAATAACGGTTAAAAATCACTAAATAATTATTGGTTCAAATAATATTTATGTAATATTATTTAAATTATGATTATCTCAATCAAATATAAAAGTTTTATATTTAAATCATTCCAAAATCATTTTCATTTCTTTTAGTCATTTAAATAATTAAATATTTTAATTAATTGTCATATAATTAATTAATAAAATTAATTATTTATTCTTTCTGCATTTTAACAATCAATCAAAGGTCAAATGTATTGGTAAAATTGTTTCTATATAATTACTTGAAGTAAATCTATTTTATTTATTTCAATACATCCGAACTAAATAAAATTAGTTTATTTAAACTACCATTCAAAACCCAATGGAAATCCTAATACATTCCCAAATTCTCAAATCACTATTATTCTAATTCGAGACACCGTTCCTTAGGTTAATCATAAGGAAATCGTTGGTGTTTAATCTATCACATCCAGATTCTAATCTCATCAATCAAGTGAGTATTCATATCCCTTTTTATATCATTTCTTATTTGGGGGGAAATCATGTGATACAATATTCAATCATGATATTCTATTGTTATTTCATTCTAAATTCAATTCAAGACAGGTTATGTTATTACTTGCAACTATGTGAACATACTATGATAAACTGGACGACAGTAAAACCCTAATTCAATCAATCAATCCTGGTATCAATGGTAGATCTACTGGTTCGGATAACCCACCCCATATGAATAGTCGAGTGGTGATTGTATATCAATGGTAGATCTACTGGTTTGGATAACCCACCCCACATGGCTTACGAGTGGTGATTGTGCAGAGGCAATTAGTCAATCTATGGTGTTTGTGTGCAAGTCTATTATATGCAGGAGTCAAGTCAAGGGGTTTATATTATGTCGGTTTATCTATATGCTCCACTATTGCATTATAAGTCTTATCATTACCTTGTGAATTGGATTATTCTCAATCAAACAATCAATCTATATGTATATTCAAACTGTGATTACTCACCGGCTAAATTTTTAGCTGACTCGTTACATTTCACATGATTTTAGGTTAAGCAAGTTAGTGGACTTCTACATGCTCATTTAAGACCCGGTCTTAGTCAAAATAAAAGACAATCACTATTTGTGATTCCAATTGTTGTATTTGCTTGTGTAAACTCATGTTATCTTGTAATCTGATTTTAATATTAACTCCATTATTAGACGATCATGTGTTATGAACAATCAATCATTCCCTCGTCCGCTCCGATGATTCCGCCGTTGGTCGGGGTGTGACAGATTGGTATCAGAGCTATGGTTATAGGGAATTAGGTTATTAGAAATGGAATGACCTAGACTATAACTAAGAACCCTTATACATGAGTCCTCTCATGTATTTTATATGCTTAGATAGGATTTTATGTGCTTTATATGTTTATACTTAATTATGTGATTATATGTCTTATGTGATTCTTCTTATACTTTGATTCCTATCAATGCACACACAAATCTTAAATCATATTCTAAGGCATTGTGTGCATAAATCAAATGGTTTTCAAAATGAGCTTTGAATCGTTATTCGTAGTTTTCAAAAATCTCGTCAAAGACTGTGTCTAACCACTGAATTCATGTAATGCTGGAAGAGTTGGATACCCGTATCTCAGGGCGTTCTGTAGGTAAGGTATTCGTATAAATCCAAATCAACCGATGGATCTGTCTACCTTACCTGGGAACCCTCGGGATGAGTATCTGCTTATAGGTACGCATGTCTTCAACGAGGCTGTGTTGGACATAATACTTTGATCAATCAACGTATACGTTTCGGGTTACGGACCGAACGTCTACACTTGGAACATCTCATTATGATATCAGATCATTCTTGTCCTTGATTTTGTCTTCCTGATTTAAATGATTCAAGATTTGAACACCATCATAACAAATTCTGCTATCTCGAACTTTGACCTTAAATTTTATATGCATGATTTTCCTTTTGGTTACATTGATGTAACTTGGAATTTTCTGAATTTTTAATTGATACTATTTTCCTTTCGTCGTTAAGTCAAACTTCGTACCACTTGTACCGTGGGAGATGCAAGAGTTTGCAAGTCAACCTATGACTAAGAACACCCATATCTCCTAAATGATCCTATCTCATCAAAACAGGGGTGATTCCCTTACTTTGATGAATCTCTATTCGTTTCGATAAATGGTTTCCAATTGTATGTTTTATGAAATTTCATCTTCTGGATTAGGGTGATTTCCTTATCTTAAGGATTGACTTCAATTATTCTCATTGAAACTTACATTTCACAAATGACATGATCTCACCAAAATAGGATTGAAACCCGTACTTTGGTGACAAATGTTAATCTTTGATTGTTTTCTTGTTATTATGAAATTTAATCATCAAGATAGGCATAAATTCCATACCTTGATGATAATATCATTCTTATGAATTGTATTTGTTCAAATGAGATGACCTCATCAAAGTAGGAGTGAATTCTGGATTTTGATGAAGAAGTTCATCTTGTTATATTTTATTTTTTGTAAAACTTTATCGTTAAGATAGGAGTGATTTCCCTTACCTTAATGGTGAATTACCTCGTCATTTCTATGGATCCTCAACAATGAGTTGGGATCGAACTTTTTGATTGGTAAGTTAGTGGTTATACCTTGAGAGTACACCATCAATTTAGGGTGAAAACCATACCTTGATGACTATCCTCATTTCTTGATCTCCAACTTACCAAGGTTGTAATCAAATGAGGAGAAGCATGTAGTAACTTGAAGGGTGAAATAATGTTAGTGTTTTGACCTATCAAGCCAAAGCATGATCTCTGAACTTGAAAGAAGACCCGATCACTCTAAGTTGATTTTGATTCCAAGCTTGGAGCATGTAAATTCTTAAAACGATTACTTTCCCTTTATCTTCATGTTTTGACTCGATCTAGCTACATCAAACCATTTATTCCTTATTTATCAACTTCCATTTGAGATATCATCAACACCTGTTTACGTGATGGTAGTCTTCCTAAACAATCTTTTGTCAAGTAAAGATATTATCTCTGATCGTGATGGTCGCCTCATCTCTCGTTTCTGGAAAAGTCTCCAATCAGCTCTCGAAACTCAACTGAATCTTAGCACAGCCTATCATCCGCGAACCGACGGTCAGACTGAAAGAACGATACAAACCCTCGAGGATATGCTTCGGGCTTGTGTCATTGATTTCAGTGGATCGTGGGATTCTCATCTTCCGTTGATCGAATTCTCTTACAATAACAGTTACCATACCAGCATCCAGATGGCACCATTTGAGGCCTTTTATGGTCAAAAGTGTCGATCACCCATCTGTTGGTCTGAAGTTGGTGAATCACAGATCACTGGTCCGGAATTTATACAAGAAACAACCGACAAAATTCATAAAATCCGTGATAACTTGGTCGCTGCTAGAAATTGTCAAAAGCATTATGCTGATAAAAGACGTAAGCCCATGGAATACAATGTCGGTGATCTCGTACTTCTTAAGGTATCACCTTGGAAGGGAGTGATTCGCTTTGGAAAGAAAGGGAAGCTAGCACCTCGTTACGTGGGTCCATACAAAGTGCTTGAGCGAATTGGGAAAGTGGCCTACAAGCTTGAACTACCCCAAGAGCTCAGCAATATACATCCGACGTTTCATGTGTCCAACCTCAAGAAATGTCTTGCCAATGAAAATCTCCACATTTCACTCGACGAAGTCCAAATTGATGAATCTATGCACTTTATTGAGAAACCTGTGGAAATTATGGATCGGAAAGTCAAACAACTCAAACGTAGCCGGATACCTATTGTCAAAGTCCGCTGGGAATCTAAACGTGACCCAGAATTCACCTGGAAACGTGAGGAACAAATGAAATCCCAGTATACTCATCTTTTCGTTTCAGCCTCCTCGTGAACAAATTTTGGGACGAAATTTCCTAAAGCAGGGGAGACTGTAACATCTCATACTTTTTTAAAAAAAGTTAATTTTGTAAACAATTTATATGTTGATATAAATTGAAATAATTACAATAATCAATAATAATAATAATAATAATAATAATAATATAATATAATAATAACATCATAATAATACTATTGCTATTAACAATTTGTAAGAATTATTAAAAAAAACATGTATAAGAAAAATTGACTTTATAAGTCCCGGGGGGTTGTTTTGTTAATTATGAAACTTCAAAAGAGAAGTTGTTACATGAAATAAAAACTGTTGGAACATCAGGGACCAGAAGTGTAACTTTCAAAAACACACAAACCCACTTCCTTCTTTCCCGACTTTTCTTCCCCATTTTCATCCTTTCTTCGGCCAAATTTGATCCACAATCGCGCACTAACAAACAATAATAATGCAATTAATCAAACACAAACGAGCATATATCTGTTTCTCATCGACTCTCACTTCGAATTCCATCTGAAACAATCAAAAACACCACCATTGATCACCTCTTAACCGTCGACCTGCAACTCTGTTGAACGCCGCCTTGGGGCTTCAATCTTTGAAAAAAAACATAGGGCTTTGCATCAGTAACACTACGCGAAGCTAACCTCAAAGTTAATTGAGTTATCATCAACATTGCACCTCGAACCAATTTCTTCACAGTCGCGACGGGTTCTTGATCTTTGGGTTTATCAATTCGAACTTAATAATGAAAGTATCAAATATCAATACACTCGATTTTCCATGGGGAACAAAAGCCCCATGATCATAAACATTAACTGATTCGATTGGTGGTTCAATTGGGGCTTCGATCGAACTAGGGTTCTTATGGAACTGAGGTTCAATTGGGGCTTCGATCGAACTAGGGTTCTTATGGAACTGAGGTTCAATTGAAATTCAGGTTAAAACAATTAAAAACCATTCCTATCGCGGCTGGATGCCTTGGTTTACTGGTTCTGTGCACACAATCCACACAAGAGGTCCCGGGTTCGACCCCGGGCACCTACACACATTTTTAGGGCCTTTTTAAGCTTTAAAAATTCAGAAAAAAATCCTAAAAATCATAAAAATATTTTTACAAACATTAAATTTTTTAAAAACACCTAATTATTTTTTGAAATTTATCTTAACATTTATTTATTTATTTTATTAATTGTTTTAAATAAATAACAAATCTAGTTTAATTTCTTATAAAATTAGACTGTAAATAACGGTTAAAAATCATTAAATATTATTAGTTCAAATAATATTTATGTAATATTATTTAAATCATGATTATCTCAATCAAATATAAAAGTTTATATTTAAATCATTCCAAAATCATTTTCATTTCTTTTAGTCATTTAAATAATTAAATATTTTAATTAATTGTCATATAATTAATTAATAAAATTAGTTATTTATTCTTTCTGCATTTTAACAATCAATCAAAAGTCAAATGTATTGGTAAAATTGTTTCTATATAATTACTTGAAGTAAATCTATTTTATTTATTTCAATATATCCGAACTAAAAAAATTAGTTTATTTAAACTACCATTCAAAACCCAATGGAAATCCTAATACATTCCAAATTCTCAAATCACTATTATTCTAATTCGGATCTGTCACACCTCGCTTATAGCGGAAACACGAGGATGCGACGGACGGGATCGTCATAACACTTGATATAATTACAGAGAAATAATATATGCAAAATCCTCGTGTCATGACGTCGCCCGACACAATGGTGACTTGTGTCGTGGTTAGTCAGTTCCACGACTATCATAATCTTATTGATTCTAAATCCAATACACAGAATTCACAAATGATACAAATGATATACATTACAAAAGCAAAACTATTGAAATCCTGAGGGTCTCTGCTAAGGCATCAGCACTAGCTATCCTCTTTGATTATGTTCACCTGAAAGATATGCTCAAAAATGTCAACACATAATGTTGGTGAGTTCCGCAGGTTTAAATTTAAAACATGTAATTGATGCTGTGTAGAATTTGATGTGGAATCATACTGTAAGCACAAACCACATAACATGTGTTTTAGACAACCAAACCTAATGACGTTATGCATATAAATTAGCCGGAATATATTCACCCTTGGCCTGATTGCTGGCAGCTGTGTTGGTAACTCGCAAGTTAACCAATCGTCGAAGGGTGGGGGTATCAATCCAGTAGTACTACAATACCTACCGTTGGTTCCCAAACTCGGGAATTAATGGTTGTAAGAATCCATAGAATAACACCATGTATGAATGCAAAACAATATCACATTGATTCAAGTATAGAATATAGAATGTACAACATTAAAAACGGATGATCATACTTTCCCCCCATTGATTGAAAACATTGAAAACTTGTATAAGCATAAAAAGGGGCCACGAAACTCACCTTGAATTGATGTAATGCACAAAGACTTCACAGAATATAGCAATGCACGATCAAACCGATCAATACCTATTATTGATTATAACTAAGCCTTTAAAACATATTTAACGCGAATGGATATATTTGGTTGGATTCAGGTTGACGTACACGATTATATATATATTTGAGTTTGATTTTATACCTAATGATATTAGGATTTAAATTGAATTGTGGGATTTTGGAAAAGTAGAGAAATTACTTGTATTTTTGATTTATTTGAAAGAAAATATCATTTAAATATATTATGTATATATTCTTTGTAATCGTAGAATTCAATAATAATTTATAATTAATGTATAAAATATAACCTATAATTACATTTACAAATGATTGGTAAATTATATATTGTATAATTTCTATGGTTTTCTATGATTATTTCATAATTAAACACGATTTATGTCTATCTTTATAAAAATAATTATTTATATATTTATAAATAATTATTTTATAAAGATTTTAAGTTTTTTAAATAAATAAATTTACAGAATAATTTGTGAGATTTAAATAAAAGAAGTTTATAAATTTATTTTATAATTTTGGAAATTTTTGTATAATTTTAGAAGCTTAAAAAGGGTTTTAAAAAATGGCAGAGGCTCGGGTTCGACCCGGGACCTCTAACTCACCAACCCACACACGTACACTGAACCAAAGGCCTCAGCCACAACAGAATCTGGTTGTTTTCTTTTAAACATGATTTGCCCAGTTTCCCCAAATCCATATAAACCCTAGGATGAGATCGATCAAATTGAACCTCGAAACGATAAGGATTTCTGTAATTAACATGGGGCTTGATTCCCCATGTGAATTCGAGTATATGTATGTATTTAATTACCTGATTTGGAATTGAATTGATGATAAATCAGATAAAACAAGCCGCGGTTGCCCTGAGTTCGAATGATGATCAAACGATGATGAAAAGCAAATTGATTACACAGAAATCTTCTAATGATGCTACTGAGTGAAAGCCCTCTGTTAATTTTAGGTTAGAAGGCTCGGAGAGTGGACTTCGATTAGTTGCAGGTCCGACAATGAAGATGATGATCGATGATGTTGTTTGTGTGTTTGTGATTAGGATTACAGGCTGCAATTCGATTTTTTAGGCTGTTAGAGTTCGAGTGGTTCGATTAGATTTGATTAAATTAGTATTTGAGTGGGTGAATTAGCCGTTTGATTGGTCGGGGATAAAGTGGATTTTATAGCCGTTAATTGGCCCATTTGAACGCGTGTTATCGTTGGATTTCTGTTCGATTTGGATCCAAGGAAGATTCGGACCGATTGTGGGGTTCGAAATCGGGTATATTTGTGATTTAATCGTCGCCGGAGGTTGCCGGAGTGTCGCCGGAACCGGCGCCGGAAAATCGAAAAGGAAAATGGGCGGGGGGTTGGGTTTGTAAATTTGGAAATTACACAAATGGTCCCTGGTTAATTTTGTTATTTCATTATTAAACTTCTGTTGAAGTTTTAAAAATGACAAAATGCCCCTGGACTTTATTATTTATTATTATTCTATATTATTACTATTATTATTATATTATTATTATTATTATTATTATTATATATTATTATTCTATTATTATTATAGTATTACTAATACGAACGTGTATACGAGGATTTCAACTAAAACGGTATATATATATATAATAACTATGTAAGGGTAGTTAACACACACAGACGAGTACACGAAGATATTCGGTTAATACGATAAATAGACTATGAACATACATGAGGATCATTAATACACACACGGTGAGTTAACGAGCTTAATGCTGATTGACGGTCTATTGGTGACAGATGCCACACACCATCACATTCACCACATGATCTTCAACAACAAGAAATCTTAGGTTTCCTTTCTGATTTGGGAATATCTTGAATGTTTCTGGAACTTTGTTCATCAAATCCATCTGTATCATCTGAACTGTCACACTAATGTGAAAGTAGACCCACAATGTTCTTTGTTTGATATTGTGAGGTGTCACAGTATCCCCCAGTTGAGGGATTTCGTCCTGAAATTCAACTGGTGCTAGGTCCAAGAGTATCACCCTCGAATAGATGCGGATATTTGAGTCCATCTGATCCTCACGTTGTGACATCGTCACCAAAGGTCCGTCAATTAACGTGATTTACTTAGCCTTTATTTACAGACATTCCTTATTTTGACGAACCAATTACGTGAACATCATATTTGTTTTACTTAATAGCCCTTATATGTGTAGTATCTTAAGACATTCTCCAAGAATTGCCCCGTTAACACTAAATACGTCATTTTTATAATAAAATAATTTTCACGAATAAAATCATTTTTAACTTACAAATACATAAATAAACATTTTATCATCAATAAAACAAGACTAAATTATAACGTTTTCAACCGAAACAAAATTTAGAAACTCGGGGCAAAGTGCGGGGACTAAACTTGAAACTTTGAGAAACAAGGCTGGGTATAAATACCCACCTTCCCAACCATTTTCACTCTTTTCACTCTCTCACCACCTCATCTTTCTCTCTACTCTCTCTCTCTAGAAACCAACACCAAAACAACCCGTTACATTTTCGTCTTCAAATCTCGAGCACCATCGTGAATACTAGTTCCTAGCAGGTAGATAACCTCACTACCTCGTTTCTAACTCGATTTTACAGCTGCATTCGAGGGTTTTCGGGTGCTCGGGTTCATCCGAGCACACGAGGTCGTGTGGACTTGCATGTCTTGTTCCTGAGTGTGTTTCTTGTCTAGATAGGTTAGAATACGAGTTCTGGAGGTTCTGGTTGGGTAACACTCGCGACTCGAGCAGCCGAAGGCGACCTGAAACTCACTGCCGTCGCGACTCCCGATGGCGCGAATGGGGTTTGTCGCACGCGAAAGGGGTGTGCGACTGCATGTGGGCGCGACTTGGGACATAAGCGAATAGATAAGGCGCGGGTTGTGTCGCGCGACTGTCGGTGGGTGCGAAACGAGGATATCACCGATTAGGAATGTCACGCGATGGAGATGTCACGCGACAGGGGTTGTCGCGTGACTGGGCTATGCGAATGTGATTGTGTGCGAGTGTGTGAAATCGCCGGTCAGACGCCTGTCGCGCGAAAGGGGGTCTTCTCGCGCGAATGAAGCTGATTCGCGCGGAGGACTTCAAGTCGCGTGGTTGGCTGTTGGGTCGTGCGGCTGGTATTGCGTGTACGACTGAAGGCTTAGTCCACGAATGGAGGATCAATTGTAAGAAAGTAGCTAATTCGTACGAATGAAAGTCCACTGCGTGAATGGGGTGTCAGTCGTGCGTCCGGTCCACTGTATAACTTAATGGTGAGTGGTGTGTGGATCCCTCTTCGGAGATCTCACGACGATAATAAAAATATAATTAAGTGTCATAGCTTGACCACAAAGATTAAAATCAACGCCATTAACAGGCACGTACTATTTAAAACAATCTAGTCTAAGATGTGTGTGACTGCTTGCGTGTACTACTCACGACCGAACCGAAACGACCCGACTCAATTAAACAATATTACTATCAATAGTCCACAAGGTTAATTCTTAACATGACTATCAATAGGTGATTGACTGTTCATACATACATACAAGTTTGGGAAGTTTCATCAGACATACTTACCACTTAACAAGTGAGTTTCGTGGCCCCTTTTACGCTTATACAATGTTTCAATTTTTTTTTTACAAACATGGGGGAAGAGTATGCTCACACATTTTCAATGCTGTACACTTACATACAATTTTATACTTGGAATCAACGTGATACTGTCTTGTGAGTACTTATCTGATACATAACATGATGGACTGTGTGGACTATCTTACAACCATTAATTCCGGTGTTGGAACCAACAGATAGGTATAGTAGTACTACTGGGTTGACACCCCCACCCTGACGAGATGGTTACTTGTGAGTACCATCCATACTGCCAGGAACGGGCCTGGGGGAATATATTCTGACAAGTTTCTTTGTGTACGTCATTAGGATTGGTTGTATAAAACTCATGGTATGTGATTTTGCTTACTTATAACTGTATGCACGGTATTCCACTACAAACAATATACAGCATCAATTACAAGTTTACAATTCAAACCTGCGAAGCTCACTAACATTATTGTTGACCATTTGAGCATATTTCAGGTAACAATGAGAAATGAAGATCTAGGAGTGCTGCCTTGTAGAGGAGACCCTAGGATGCATTGTGTTTACTTTTGTAAAGGTTGAACATGAAATATGATCTTTTGTACACTTGTTCCCGTGATGCGGGAATATTACATTACAAGCTATTATCAATGTTTTAGTGATCATTTTTTGTGCTCATGGCTATGCTGTCGTGAACTGATTATACACGACAAGTCTCCAATGTGTTCGGGTGTCGTCATGACGCTTGTCATCATATTTTATTGCTACTCTATCATATACCATGTGTTATGACGATCCCGTCTAGCTCGCATTCCTCGTGTTTCGCTTTAGCGGGGGTGTGACAGACTGGTATCAGAGCATTGGTTATAGAGAATTAGGCAATACACTTGACTAGACTATAACCTAGGAACCTTCATGTAGATTTGCATGCTTAAGCTTGTGTGCATTTATATATCTGTGTATGTGTTCCTCTTACATGATGATTACCTTTCTATTATATGACCCTTCAACTTGTACTGAGCCTTGTGCTCGTCACTGATGAGGTGCTTCCTATTGGATCTTCCGTTCCTCTGTGCGCCGAGTTATCATAACCACATTCGGGAATCGAAACCCGAACAGATCGTCACAGATCTTACATTGCGCCTGACCTCATACACTGAGAGACGATCCGAGGAGGCTATGTCTGAGTCCTTTAAGGACGCGTGATAGACAACCTCCGCTAGTATACGTGATTACATGCTTGGACTCTCAGTCAACTTGATGGATATGGTAAAGGAAGGTCGGATGTCATGTAACCGGATTAGGCATCATTCTCGGTACATCGTGGGTGTGGTGGGAACGCTGCGGGGAACCCTATATATAAACACACCGGTATACGAGAATATGCTTAAAATGGCTGCATGGTGGTCTTGACCGACCGGAGCATCGAACGTTGGAACTGATAAGTGGAATACTTGATTATCATAAGGTGACTAAAGCTTATATGTTGCCTCTCTATGAATAGAACATGCCGCCTCGAAGATCTAACCGTAGAAGTAGTAGCGGAAGTGAATGCCCCGGGGCAGAGGCAGAGGCAGAGCAGATCTTCAGGAACAAATGAGGGTCTATTGGCAATACTCAAGGGACTGGAAGTCCTGACATGGCAACCCTGATTGCTCAACAACTGACTGCCTTGATTCCCACTATTGTAGCTCAAGTGAGCGATGCCTGCAACAACAAAACCTCCCATGGGATGGTGGTAACGAGAACGGGGGTAATGGAACACGAATGGGAATGAAAGCAATCAAGAGACCGGAGATGGTGGAACGGCCGGTATGGAACTGGGGTTGCTAATACTAAACGGGGTTGTTCTTACAAGGAGTTGTGGCCTGTAAGCCCCGTGAATTCGACGGGAAAGGGGGGCGATAGCCCTGATCGATGGCTCGAGAAATGGAGGCGTGATTGACATCAGCGAATGCCTCGACAGCCAACGCATCAAATATGTTACGTGCTCACTGCAGGGCCGAGCACTAACCTGGTGGAACACCCAGGTTCAAGCGAGAGGAAGGGAATCTGCGATGCAGATGACATGGGACGAATTTAAAGCTTTGATTACCGAGGAGTACTGCCCTCACAACGAGATGCAAAAGCTGGAGCATGAGTTCTGGAATCATGCCATGGTGGGGGGGCATGCAGCTTACACTGACCGATTCCACGAGTTGGCCAGACTAGTCCCACACCTGGTCACTCCGGAATCTAAGAGGATGAGAGGTACATTTGGGGACTTGCGCCTCAAATACGGGCAATGGTAACTGCAGCTGCTCCTCCTACGATTCAGAGCGCAATTCTGAAGGCTGGCGCTTACCGATGAGATGGTACGAACAGGGGTATTGGGCAAGGGGACCGAGAAGCGAAAGGATGCTGGGGAAACAAGCCGGTCGAGTGCCGGTAAATCTGATAAAAGGGCCAAGGTCACCAGAAACTTTGCGGCCGTGACTCAAGGGAAGAGGGAATATGTTGGGCCATATCCCAAATGTGACAGATGCAGTATCATCATCCCCCAGAGACGCAGTGCCGGGTATGCGCAAACTGTAGGCGTCCGGGGCACCTAGCAAGAGATTGTAGAGTGGCACCGAATCTGGTTGCACCCGTCAACGCGGTTAACCCCGCCGGGAATGCCAGAGTCTGTTACGAATGTGGAAATCGGGTCACTTCAGAAACATGTGCCCCGACTGAACAGGGCACCGGGTCACAGGGGATAATCAACAGAAGGTGATGGCCATAGCGGGCGCTCAAAGTCAGGAAACCAAGGAACTGCTGCACGGGGACGCGCATTTGTCATTGGAGCTAATGATGCCCGTCAGGACCCAAACGTTGTTACGGGTACGTATCTGCTCAATCACCATTTTGCATCCATACTATTGATACTGGGGCAGACAACAGCTTTATATCTTCTGAATTCGGGCATATGCTGATTTAAGTGCTAGTAGGCTAGAAACTAGTTACTCTGTAGAAATGGGCAATGTAGGTGAAAAAGCAGACGAGATTATTAAGAATTGCACCCTAACGTTAGAAGACCAGGCCTTTAGCATAGACTTGATACCATTCGAGTTAGGCAGCTTCGATGTGATAGTGGGTGGATTGGTTGTCAAGTCATGGAGCCGAGATTGTTTGCCGGGAGAAAGTAGTACGAATCCCCATGCCAAACGGGGAGGTACTCAAGATTCAAGGAGAACGACCAGGAAGAACACTGAAGCTCATTTCTTGCATGAAAGCGCCGAGTTTACGGAAGCAGTGTTACACTTTTTGGCTCACATCGTAGAAAAGAAAGAAGAAGAGACAAACTTGGCAGACATTCCAATCGTACGGGATTATCGGAGGTGTTCCCTGATGATTTGTCTGGATTGCCTCCTCCACGACAGGTGGAATTCCATTATAGAGCTGGTTCCTGGAGCTACACGATAGCAAAGACACCGTATCGGTTAGCACCCTCAGAGATGCAAGAGTTATCAGCCACTACAGGAACTACTGGAGAAGGGTTTCATCCGACCGAGTCAATCACCGTGGGGAGCACCGGTGTATTTGTCAAGAAGAAGGATGGGTCGTTCCGTATGTGCATCGACTACAGGGAGCTGAACAAATTGAAGCGTGAAGAATCGGTACCTCTCCCCAGAATCGACGACCTGTTCGATCAATTGCAAGGAGCTCGTATTTCTCTAAGATCGACCTTCGATCTGGTTATCATCAACTCAGAGTATTCGAGGACGATATCCCAAAGACAGCATTCAGAACTCGTTACGGGCACTATGAGTTCTTGGTCATGCCATTCGGATTGACCAAGCCCCAGCTGTCTTTATGGACTTAATGAAACGGGTGTGTGTAAGCCATCTTGATAAGTTCGTGATCGTGTTCATAGACGACATACTCATCTATTCTCGTTCAAAAGAGGATCACGAAAGACACCTCCAAGCAATTCTAGAACTGTTGAAGAAGAGAAACTTTTCGCCAAGTTCTCGAAGTGTGAATTCTGGCTTCGAGAAGTGAAGTTCTTGGGTCATGTAGTCAACGAAAATGGAATCATGTGGATCCGGTAAGATTGAAGCTGTGAAGAAATGGGATACTCCCCAAACACCCTCAGAAATACGGCAATTCTTGGGATTGGCCGGATACTATCGTCGCTTCATTGCCAATTTCTCCAAGATTGCCCAACCACTGACTTGTTGACTCAGAAGACAAGAAGTTCGAAGGGGAAGCAAAAGAACAGGCGTTCCAAACATTGAAGGGGAGTTGTGCAACGCACCAATATTGTCCTCCCAGACGGAACGATGATTTGTGGTGTACTGTGATGCTTCACATCAGGGTTGGGGCTGTGTGCTAATGCAGAAAGAAAGATAAAGTTGCTTACGCTCGCGACAACTCAAGGTGCATGAAAAGAACTACACACTCACGACTTGGAGTTGGGTGCCGTAGTATTTGCACTCAAGATATGGAGGCATTATCTATACGGAACCAAATGCATCATCTATACAGATCATAAGAGCCTTCAACACATCAGAACCAGAAAGAACTTAACATGCGGCAGCGACGCTGGGTAGAGCTGCTTAGCGACTACGATTGTGAAATCCGGTATCATCCGGGGAAAGCTAACGTGGTGGCGATGCATAAGCCGCAAAGAACGTGTGAAACCATTACGTGCTCGAGCGCTAGGTTTGACTATTCAAACCAATTAAGGCTCAGATCCATTAGCACAAAACGAGGCGTTTGAAAGAAGAGAACCTTGCGGGAGAAGAGTTCCGAGGGTTGGATAAAACAAATGACTCGCAAGGATGACGGCGTTCATTACTTCATAGATCGTATCTGGGTCCCCAAATGGGGAGGTGTACGTACACTAGTCTTGGATGAAGCACAACAGACTCAATACTCCGTTCATCCTGGTGCAGACAAGATGTACCACGATCTGAAGAACTATACTGGTGGCCAGGTATGAAGAAAGATGTTGCTGTATACGTAAGCAAATGCTTGACTTGTTCAAAGGTCAAGGCTGAACACCAGAAACCATCGGGATTATTGCAACAACCTGAAATTCCCGAGTGGAAATGGGGAACATCACTATGGATTTTATTACCAAACTCCCAAGAACGCCAAGTGGGCAACTCGATATGGGTCGTGGTGGATCGAATGACGAAATCTGCTCACTGCCTGCCTATAGAGAAGACTACAAGATGGATAAGCTGGCAAGATTGTACATCAAGGAGGTCGTGCACGGCACGGGGTGCGGTGTCAATCATATCCGACCGAGACAGTCGATTCACTTCGCGCTTTTGGCAGACGTTACAGAAAGCGATGGGCACTCGGTTAGACATGAGTACAGCCTATCACCCCCAGACAGACGACCAAAAGCGAACGAACGATACAGACGCTTGAGGATATGCTGAGGGATGCGTCATTGATTTTGGTGGCAGTGGGATACTCATCTACGTTGATTGAGTTCTCCAACAACAGCTATCACACAAGCATTGGATGCGCAACGTTCGAAGCGTTGTATGGACGAAAATGTAGATCACCAGTTTGTGGGCTGAAGTTGGTGAAAGCCAGCTTACGGGCCCAGAAATCATTCAAGAAACCACTGATAAGATCTTCCAAATCAAAGACCGACTTAAAGCAGCTAGAGATCGCCAAAAGAGCTATGCGACAACCGCGGAAGCCTCTAGAATTCAATGTTGGAGATCATGTTTATAAGGTTCTCCTGGAAAGGGATCGTACGATTGGTAAGAAAGGGAAGTTAGCCCTCGATACGTAGGACCATTCGAGATTACAGAAAGAACGGTCCGGTGGCTTACCGATTGAGGTTGCCACAAGAATTAGCGGTGGGCATGATACTTTTCACGTGTCGAACCTCAAAAAGTGTTCGGCGGACGAGTCCTTACACGTACCCATTGAGGAAATCAAGACGACGAAAAGCTTCACTTTGTCGAAGAACCTTGAGGTCATGGACCGAAAAGGTCAAAAGGCTAAGGCGCAGCAAGATACCTATCATCGTGTTAAGATGGAATTCCAACGAGGGCCAGAGTTTACATGGGAACGTGAAGATCAGATGAGACTCAATATCCCATTTATTCACGGATGACGTTCTCGGGGCCTAGCACCAGTTGAATTTCGGGACGAAATTCCCTCAACTGGGGGATACTGTGACATCCGTCACCAAAGGTCCGTCAATTAACGTGATTTACTTAGCCTTTATTACAGACATTCTTATTTTGACGAACCAATTACGTGAACACCATATTTTTTTACTTAATAGCCCTTATATGTGTAGTATCTTAAGACATTCTCCAAGAATTGCCCCGTTAACACTAAACGTCATTTTTATAATAAAATAATTTTCACGAATAAATCATTTTAACTTACAAATAACAAAATAAACATTTTATCATCAATAAAACAAGACTAAATTATAACTTTTTCAACCGAAACAAAATTTAGAACTCGGGGCAAAGTGCGGGGACTAAACTTGAAACTTTGAGAAACTAGGCTGGGTATAAATACCCACCTTCCAGCCATTTTCACTCTTTTCACTCTCTCACCACCTCATCTTCTCTCTCTACTCTCTCTCTCTAGAACCACACCAAAACCAACCCGTTTCTAGCATTTTCGTCTTCAAATCTCGAGCACCATCGTGAATACTAGTTCCTAGCAGTAGATAACCTCACTACCTCGTTTCTAACTCGATTTTACAGCTGCATTCGAGGGTTTTCGGGTGCTCGGGTTCATCCGAGCACAGAGGTCGTGTGGACTTGCATGTCTTGTTCCTGAGTGTGTTTCTTGTCTAGATAGGTTAGAATACGAGTTCTGGGTTCTGGTTGGGTAACACTCGCGATCGGGCAGCCGAAGGCGACCTGAACTCACTGCCGTCGCGACTCCCGATGGCGCGAATGGGTTTGTCGCACGCGAAAGGGGTGTGCGACTGCATGTGGGTGCGACTTGGACATAAGCGAATAGATAAGTCGCGCGGTTGTGTCGCGCGACTGTCGGTGGGTGCGAACCGAGGATATCACGCGATTAGGATGTCACGCGATTGGAGATGTCACGCGACAGGGGTTGTCGCGTGACTGGGCTATGCGAATGTGGATTGTGTGCGAGTGTGTGAAATCGCACGGTCAGACGCCTGTCGCGCGAAAGGGGTCTTCTCTCGCGCGAATGAAGCTGATTCGCGCGGAGGGACTTCAAGTCGCGTGGTTGGCTGTTGGGTCGTGCGGCTGGTATTGCGTGGTACGACTGAGGCTAAGTCTTAGTCACACGAATGGAGGATCAATTGTACGAAAGTAGCTAATTCGTACGAATGAAAGTCCACTCGCGTGAATGGGTGTCAGTCGTGCGTCCGGTCCCACTGTATAACTTAATGGTGATGCGTGTGTGGATCCCCTCTTCGGAGATCTCACGACGATAATAAAAATATATTAAGTGTCATAGCTTGACCACAAGATTAAAATCAACGCCATTAACAGCCACGTACTATTTAAAACAATCTAGTCTAAGATGTGTGTGACTGCTTGTGTGTAACGACCCGAACGACCGAAACGACCCGACTCAATTAAACAATATTACTATCAATAGTCCACAAGGTTAATTCTTAACATAACTATCAATAGGTGATTGACTGTTCATACATACATACAAGTTTGGGAAGTTTCATCAGACATACTTACCACTTAACAAGTGAGTTTCGTGGCCCCTTTTACGCTTATACATGTTTCAATTTTTTTTACAAACATGGGGGAAGAGTATGCACACATTTTCAATGCTGTACACTTTACATACAATTTTATACTTGGAATCAACGTGATACTGTCTTGTGAGTACTTATCTGATACATACATGATGTTACTGGTGGACTATCTTACAACCATTAATTCCGGTGTTGGAACCAACAGATAGGTATTAGTAGTACTACTGGGTTGACACCCCCACCCTTGACGAGATGGTTACTTGTGAGTACCATCCATACTGCCAGGAACGGGCCTGGGGTGAATATATTCTGACAAGTTTCTTTGTGTACGTCATTAGATTGGTTGTATAAAACTCATGGTATGTGATTTTGCTTACTTATAACTGTATGCACGGTATTCCACTACACATATACAGCATCAATTACAAGTTTACAATTCAAACCTGCGAAGCTCACCAACATTATTGTTGACCATTTTGAGCATATTTTTCAGGTACCAATGAGAACTGAAGATCTAGGAGTGCTGCCTTGTAGAGGAGACCCTAGGATGCATTGTGTTTATTACTTTTGTAAAGCTTGAACATGAATATGATCTTTTGTACACTTGTTCCCGTGTGATGCGGAATATTACATTACAAGCTATTATCAATGTTTTAGTGATCATTTTGTTGTGCTCATGGCTATGCTGTCGTGAACTTGATTATACACGACACAAGTCTCCAACTGTGTTCGGGTGTCGTCATGACACGCTTGTCATCATATTTTATTGCTACTCTATCATATACCATGTGTTATGACGATCCCGTCTAGCTCGCATTCCCCGTGTTTCCGCTTTAGCGGGGGGTGTGACACACGTTCCATGTAAACTTTGGGCACGTTTAGATTTTCCAGCGGACTTTGACAATGGGTATCCGGCTGTTTGAGTGTTTGATTTTCCGATCCATAATTTCCAGAATATAATGTCTAGAAATCAAGATAAGACCAACAATGGCGAGAAAGGTTATTCGTTGAAATTTAAGAATCCTAACGTCACCATATGAAACGACCTTAACGCATATCTTGTGAATATGTATTCTCCTTTGACCACTGTAACACCCCGAAAAGTCAAACGACCATTAAGGATAAGTGGCCTAACTATGGAGATTTAATAAAGGAAGGAAAAAGGGTTATGGCTAAGTGGGGTTCATGGGCAAGATTAAGGCCCATAACCCAGCCCTTAACCTGCCCAAGACACCACCATCTTCTCCATTTGTGCCCTAGCAACAAAATTTCATAGAGAGAGAAAGTAGAGAGAAAGTGCAAGAAACTCAAGATTTGGGCTTCTAAGGTTAAGGAATTGGAGATCTGGGCGTTTGGGCATCAAATCTCAAGGAAAGGAGCAACAAACAAGGTAAGAATCAACCCCTAAACCCTTCTGTAGATCAAACCGGATTCTAGGGTTTTGGGTTTTGAAAAGTTGCAAAGAATCGCATAAAGTCCACATTTATACGTATGAAAACGTGTAAAAAGCTTAGATTTGGTTTCATTGAAGTTAAACCAAGGATTTGGACGTAAAAAGTTAAGATTTTGGGTTAAAAATGGGCTGGTTCTTAGTTTTTATTCATCCAGCGAAACTAGGCCCCGATCCAGCGAAACTGTGAGTTAATCCAGCGAAACTGTGCACTCATTCAGCGAGACTAGGAGAAATTCCAGCGAAACTACAGTTTCGCTCGGGCGAAACTACAGTTTCGCCGGAATCTCGTAAGACCAACTGACCCATAGACTTCACGAAAGTAGGAAATTCCAACAAAAGTTGGCGCTCAAGGCAGTGAATCTGTCTAGCGAAACTAGCAGAAGTGTCTGCCCAGCGAAACTGCTGGCGAAACTGCAGTTTCGCTGCAGCGAAACTGTGGGCGAACTATGAAGAAAATGACGTTTTTGTGTATTAACTTTCGTGCAGCTAGAGTGTTTGGACTATAGCTTAAGTAACTTAGGATTGAAGTTATTTGCTAAGTTCAGGTGAGTTCTAGACCCCCCTTATTTAAACGTTTTTTCCATGTTTTTGGGGCTATTATGCATAGTAAACATAAGGTTTTCAAGGTAAGGATTTCAAGGCGTTTTAACAAGAAAATACATTTTTCTAAGTAAAATGTGACATATAAATGGCTCAGAATAATTTTCGGCGCGCTGACCTGGCAGCCCGGCCCCAGCCAGGGCGTTGCCCCTTGGACCCCACTAGGGCTGTTGCCCCAACCCCGCTGTCAGGAGCTGCCGCCCCCGAACCCCCGTTGTCACGCGAGGGTCGGTTATGTGTTTGATGACTAGTACTTGGTATGTTGTGTACTTAATAAGCTAGTATTATATTATTTAAGTGAAAGATAATACTAATGAGGAGTGGAACTTAACGAATGTTACCCCCCGGCCCGTTTGATGATGAAAAGTCTTGCAAGCACTATGATAGACTTCACTTATGTGAGTCGATGTATGATGATGGATCCGTATTCATGAGCGGGCTATGTCCTAGCAGTGTGGATCAACTGTCGGGGGAAGCTACCATGAAGATATGTACCGACGGGGATCGATCAACCGTCGGGGGTGCGACCATGGATAACGTGTACCGACGGGGATTGACATTCGTTGTCAATCAACATGGAGATCTTACTTTATGCAATCTCGCTTATGATGAAGTGAAAACATAATGAAAGAATGAAAGATAATGAACGTGTTTAATATGATGCAAGTAATGTTTTGAAGTATGATGTACGCGTGTTCATTATATGGAGATAAAAGCTTATTTTTCTTATTTATATAAAATTGAACTCACTCAGCGTAGCTGACTTTTTTCATAATAGTGGACAGGTAAGCGCTGATGCTGAGGATGGCACCACGAAGCTACTTGGGGGGATATGGATGGCATTCCTATTAATGAAGTCTTTATTGTAATTAATGAACAAGGAATATGTTTTGTTTACCTTTAAAGGACGAATGTATGAGTACAATGGGGTTTCTAAGTCTTTAATAATGTTAATTATTTTTTCCGCTGCAATGTTTTGTTATTAAACTGATTTTATGCTATGGTTAACCAACTGTGAGGCTTCCCGGGAACGGGCCTTACAACCACCATCGGTCTAAGAATAATATACTTCGCGAAGATCTTGGAATGAGTTGCGACGATGGTTAAGAATATTATCAAAACAGAAAATGAATCAATCATTCAATATAACAATCGATGTTTTTAACGTCATACCACGGTATACGAATATTTGAAACAGATACAGGTTAATTTCTCGACGTTGTGAGATAATGGGTTGATTTGAATTTTTAGTCAATCGATCTATAATGCACCAATTGTCATTGTGACATCTAAGAGGCACTTAGTGAATGAAAGTTAAACAGGAGATTTTACGGGAAGACGGAGGTTCGGTTTTGTTATATGTGAAGGTAAGACACGTGGACATATACCAAGTTACGTCGTCTTTTCCTTTAGACCAAACCATGTCTACAAGTTACGAAGGTTTATGAACCTTTATATCTACATCGCAATGAGGATAATAGAGTCTTGTTGTTCAATCCAAGGTAGAATTCTAATGATTTTCAAGTTAAGGATTCAAAGCGGTTCAAGAAGTGACGCGAATAATAGGAAAGG
>JABSNV010000865.1:97500-103251 GCA_024085815.1 Flaveria linearis | reverse complement strand
TTATCACATTTTTAGGCCCTCTAAGTTTGTTTTTTCAGCCTCTCTCTCCTCTTAAATTATTACCTAAATTTAAGATTAAATAATTTAATTCTTTTTAAGATTTAAAGTATTTCTTAATAAATTAAGAAAAGATGTCTTTTTGTTAATGTTATTTCTAGAAAACAAATTTTTATAAAATAAGAGTTTTCTAAAATATCAAAATTTTTAAAAATAGAAAATATCTTAAAATTGATGTTTTTAAAAAGTAAACTTCTTTATAAACTAAAAATAATTAAAATTAGGAGTTAGAATAAGAAACTTTTAAAATCTTATATTTTTAATACGGTTTATTTGAAAAAAATGGTCAAATTTTTTTTGGAAATAAAAATAAAATTTATTACTTATAATTATTGTTCATATGTAATTTTAATCATATTTTTTTTAAAATATCATTTTATACTTCATAAACTTTCAACATAATTAATATTTATTTTTTAACTCGTGTAATACATGAGTTTACTAAAGTTAGTATAATATAAATAATAATCAATCTATATATAATACTAAAAGAGTAACTTGGGGGACACTTGTCACATTCCTAGGCCCCCTAAGTTTGTTTTTTTCGCTTTTCTCTCCTCTTAAATTGTTACATAGTGAAAGATTAAATAACTTTAATTCTTTTTAAATTTAAATATTTCTTAATAAACTAAGAAAGATGTCTTTTTGTTAATGTTATTTCTAGAAAATAAATTTTTATAAAATAAGAGTTTTTCTAAAACATCAAACATTTTTAAAAATATGAAATATCTTAAAATTGATGTTTTTAAAATTAAACTTCTTTATAAACTAAAAATAATTAAAATTAGGAGTTAGAATAACAAACTTTTAAAATTTTATATTTTTAATACAGTTTGTTTAGAAAAAATGATTAATTTTTTTAAAATAAAAATTAAAATTATTACTTATAATCATTGCTCATATGTAATTTTAATCATATTTATTTTAAAATATCATTTTTTACTTTATTAACTTTCATCATAATTAATATTTTTACTTTTTAGCTCGTATAATACACGGGTTTATAAAGTTAGTATTATAAAATAACAATCAATCTATATCTATATCTATATATAATACAAAAAGAGTAACTTTGGGAGACATTTGTCACATTTCTAGGCCCCTAGTTTATTTTCTAATCTCTCTCTCTCTCTCCTCTAAATAATTATCTAAATTAAAAATTAAATAATTTTAATTCTTTTATGATTAAAATTTTCTTAATAATTAATAAAGATGTCTTTTTATAATGAGTTTCTGTAAAATAAATTTTATAAAATAAGAGTTTTTCTAAAACATCAAACATTTTTTAAAATATGAAATATCTAAAGTTGATATTTTAAAATAAACTTTTTTATAAAAAAAAATAATTAAAATTATGAGTTATAATAAGAAACTTTAAAAATGATATTTTTAATACGGGTTGTTTGGAAAAAATGGTTAAATTTTTTTGGAAATCAAATTAAAATTATTACTCATAATTATTACTCATATGTAATTTTAATCATATCTTATTTTAAAATATCATTTTATGCTTCATAAACTTTCATCATAATTAATATTTTTATTTTTAACTCGTGTAGTACACAAGTTTACTAAAGTTAGTACTATATAAATAACAATCAAACTAATCAATTTAAATATTTTAACCTGTGTAATACATTTAGTTTTATTTATATTTTTATATTATTTTAAATAACTCTCCATTTTCCGTGTAATACAGGGTAATTAAAACTAGTATATACTAAAAGAGTAACTTGGGGGACACTTGTCATATTCCTAAGCCCTCTCTATTTATTTTTTCCACCTCACTCTCCTCTAAATTGTTACCTAAATTAAAGATTACATAATTTTAGTTCTTATAAGATTTAAAATATTTCTTAATAAATAAAAAAAGATGTCTTTTTTTAATGTTATTGCTAGAAAAAATTTTTTATAAAATAAGAGTTTTTCTAAAACATCAAACATTTTTAAAAATATGAAATGTCTTAAAATTGATGTTTTTAAAAAGTAAACTTATTTATAAACTATAAATAATTAAAATTAGGAGTTAGAATAACAAACTTTTAAAAATTTATATTTTTAATACGGTTTGTTTGGAAAAAAATGGTTAATTTTTTTTGGAAATAAAAATTAAAATTATACTTATAACTATTACTCATATGTAATTTTAATCATGCTTTATTTTAAAATCATTTTATTTTTCATAAAATTTTATCATAATTAATATTTAGTTTATTAACTCTTGTAATACACGGGTTTACTAAAGTTAGTATTATATAAATAACAATCAACAATTAATCAATTTTATTTTTTCAACCCGTGTAATACATTTAGTTTTATTTATATTTTTGTGTTATTTTAATAATTAACTCTTCACATTCCGTGTATACACGGACAACTAAAGCTAGTATCGTATATAAAAGTTATGATCGCTTAAAAAAGTAGGATAACTTAAAGGTCACCAACATAACGAAGCTACGATTAATCTAGTACGTTCGTTAAGAAAGGTATTACTTCGGTTCCGTGACTTTACCATGCAAGCTTCTCATGGTATAGAAAAAAAATAAGAGTAAATTGTCATTTTCGTCCCTGTGGTTTGGTGAAATTGTCACTTTCATCCAATAGTTTATTTTTTGCGCATCTGGGTCCCTGTGGTTTACAAATCTTGTCATATTCATGCAGTTCGTTAACTCCATCTAACATTCTCCGTTAAATGAAGGGATATTGGTCATTTACATATATGTTTATTTTCTATTTTTTTAAACCCCATTTAATATATCCCCTTTAAATAAATTGTTATTTTAGTCTCCTGGGTTTGGACATTTTTGCCAATTCAGTCCAAAAAATCCCACACCTCTTGGCATAAAACACCATATCACCACCACCCGTGATGGAACCACCATGTAGATGTAGGGTACAATAACCCAACACCAGACCGGGTACCCGAACCCGAAGAGCCCGGCCCATGTGGGCGAACGGTAAGCCAGCAGGACATGTCCCCACATTTAATTACATCGGAATCACCCCAATCATAACCGATAATTTAGTAACGACGGAGATATAAAAGGTAATGGATTTGTCGGGGAATAATCCCTGTAATCAGCACACGATTGCAGCAGGCAAACACTATAAATACCCAGGTAAGGAGGATCGAGATCCTCACAAAGAATACACACTAAAGCTCCCCCTTAATTATCCCTATCACATAATATTTCCATTCAACCAATACTTACTCTCACACCGGAGGGTCGTTCCAGGGATATTTCCCCTTGGAACGCCTTAACTGGTGTTGTTTTCATTATGCGTAGGTGTGAAGCTTCAGAGAGCATCGGTAAATCGAAGTTCAAAAGACCAGAACCATCTAGAGTGTGACCTCGTATTTACACACCACACCACCACCACGCTGCAAAACCACCACCACTCCATCGAACCACCAAATCATCACCACCACCCTATCATAAACCACCAACACCACACCAGACGGGCACCACCACACATTAGATCTCCACCACCACACATTAGATCTCCGCCATCACACACTAAATCACCACACCATGTAGACCCTAAGAAACAAACCGTTATCTCGAACTTATAACAAACCCCTTCGAAAACTTATATGGAACCCTTGAAAACGAGTATTGTAGAGGTATTAGTAGGGTTTGATATGCATTTTCGAAGTAGTATGTTACAAGTCCATTATTGATTGTCGATTTTTAGGGTTTACATGGTAGCGACGATCCAATGTGCGTGGTGGTGGTGGGCGCTCTGTGTGTGGTTGGTGGCTTTATGATAGGCGTGGTGGTGGTTCGGTGGTTCTTGTGACGGGTAATGGTGTGGTGGTTATTTTTTGGACTAAATTGGCAAATATCTCAAACCACAGGGAAAATAGCAATGTATTTAAGAGTATATATTAATCAGGTTTAAAAAAAGAAAAATAAAACATATAAAGAATACAAAAGTAGAATCTAATCATGCATTACGGAATAGCTGAATAATACTGGGCTTTCAATCGGGCTCAAAATACGGCCTTAATGGCTTAATGATCGCGTAACCACTAACCAAAACCAGGCTATAACTGACCATGTTTAACCCATTCCAAATTGTAATTGGGCTTATCGTTGAAGTCATAAATATAGCCTTGGGCCCAAACCCACCATTCGAAATGAACATTCGCGAAGTCCATTAATCATATTATGAGGCCATTATGACATTATGTCATTATGTTTACCACTCACTTTTGGACACATTTCTACTGATAACTACGATAGGGTACGAGAAATCTTCTCGAAATTTAAATCTATACTTAATTTTAAAATTTATCGCACACCCAGTCCTCATACCTATCGGTTTAACCCTTAGGTTCATGCGTTTCCCCTGTGGGTATTAGGTAAACCGTTTATAATCTCATCTAGTTAATAATTATCAGTTGTGATTCTCATGACCCGAACTTGATCATACTCATAAAAGTACCGACTTAAAACGAAATACCCAACTACAATTCTAACAATTCAATAATCTTCAATAATTTCAAGTTTAAAGAAGCTTTTATTATATATTATTATATATTTAATTTTGAAGCCATAACATATGTATGATACCAGTTCGGGTGATCGCATACAGAGCATGTGATACCATGCACGCTCTAAACACGTTAAAGATTTTATTATTATTATTATTATATAATATAATAATAATAATAATAATAATAAAATATAATAATAAATAATAATAATAATATAATAATAATAATATAATAATAATAATAATAATAATAATAATACTAATAATAATAATAATAATAATAATAATAAAGAGTAAATTACCATTTGCATCCCTGATGTTTGTTTATTTTACCATTTGCATCCCTATGGTTTTAAAATTGCCATCTGCCGCCTAACGTTTCATGTTATATTCATTTGAGTCTACGACTTTTTATTTTTATCTCCATTTGAGTCCAGATGACTAACACCGTTAGTTTTTTTGTTAAAATTATTATTAAAAAGACTAAACTACCCTTAGTATTATATTAAAATAAAAAAATCTTGTGCTTCCCATCATCACCATCTTCTTCTTCTTCAAATCACCACCAGCACAACCACTTACCACCCGCATCTCCACATCACAGCCGCCTGGTTGCCATCACAACAGCCTATCACCCACCGCCACAACCCCCCGGTTGCCACTACAACCACCTGGTCGTCGCCACAACCACCCGGTCGCCACCACAGCACAGCTTCCCACTGGGCGGAGGCTGGTGGCGAAGAAAGCAACGGCGTGGTGGCGAAGGACGGTTTTACACCCTGTATCTTCTTTTTGCTTTTCCCCCACACCCTTCACCTACAAATCACTCATTTCCCCCACATCAATCGTTTCCCTAATTCCCAACATTTCATCACTCATACCTGGGACTCCTTTTCGTCCACACTATCTCTAACCCCAATCACAATCGTTTTTCATCCTACAATTCAAATTTTCAAATCAATTGTCCAATTTAGGGTTCATCGATAGGTGCAATATGAGTTTTCAAGACATCAAATCGGGTCGGCAGCCGAATGCTCGACGGGTAGATACACGGGCATGAAGTAGCAGCACCTGACCCAAGCGATTGCTTCTAAAATCTTCCAGATCAATACAACTGTATCCACATTTTAGAGCTTAATAGGATCTGCACGAAATTGGATCATTTTGCATGATCATTTTGCTTTTGTTCTTCAG
>JABSNV010000865.1:0-90000 GCA_024085815.1 Flaveria linearis | reverse complement strand
TGATGTTGATGATGAGGATGGAGGTGGTGATGCTGATGATTATGGTGATGGTGCTGATGATGATTATGATGGTGTGATATGATGATGATGTGTTGGTGATGATGATGATGATGGTGATGGTGGAGATGATGATGATGATGGTGGTGATGATGAGATGATCATGATGGTGATGATGATAATGATGATGATGATGGTGGGGGTGTGATGCTGATGATGATGCTGATGATGGTGGTGGTGATGAGACCGCTGATGATGGATGATGGTGGTGGATGATGAGATGATGATGATCTGGTTATGATGATGATGATGATGATTATGATGATGATGATGGTGGTGGTGGTGGTGGTTGTGATTGGTGTGGTGTGATGATGCTGATGATGATGTGATGATGATGATGCTGATGAGGATGGTGGTGATGATGCTGATGATTATGCTGATGATTTGTGGTGATGATGATGATGATGATGATGGTAATGAATGATGATGATGTATGATGATGAGTATGATGATGATTAGATGATGATGATAATGTTGGTGGTGTGGGGTGATGATGATGATATGATGATGATGATGATGATGATTTATGATGATGATGATTATTATATGATGATGATTAAGGATTGTGATGATGGAGATGATGATGATGATTATTGATGATGATGATGATTATATGATTATGATATGATGATTCTGATGATGCTATGATTATGATGATGAGGTGATGATGCTTTGATGATATGATGATGATTATGATGATGAATGATGATGAGATGATGATGGGATGAGGATGATGATGATGATGATTGATGATGGATGATGATGATGATGATGATCTTGGATGATGATGATATGAGGATGATGTGATTATATGATGATTATGATGATGATGATGATGATTATGATTTGATGATGATGATGATGATTGCTGATGATGATGATGATGATATGCTGATGATGATGAGGATGAATGATGAATGATGATGATGAGTGTCCCTCAAGTTACTCTTTTAGTATATATATAGATTATAATAGATTATTATTTTAATTACAATATAAAATGGGTATTTTTTATCTAATTAACAACGAATATAGTATTGTTATATATAAATAAAAAAATTACATTTCCAACTAATTGTGATTTATGCTCGTCATTGTATCTTTAATGCTTGCCATTGCGTCGTTGTAATCGGGTGTATGTTTTTGTTGCCGTAAACCATCTTGATTGCGAATCGTATATCTTTATACAAAGTTAAGGAATGGATCAAATTAATAATGAAATAAGAAATGTGCATCCTTATTTGATTGATCTATCTATCACATATGCATCGTTATTCAACTGGAATGTTTATACAACTTGGAATTCGTATAATAGGTTCTTTGTCAAAAATTGAGACTAAACAACTACTTCATCAATTGAACTTGTTTCATAATTTAAATATAATTATCTTAAACTTTTTCAGTATATGTTTATGTATTTTATTATTAAAAAAGAGGTGGTTTTCACGATGTGAGTTTCTCTAGAAGCAATATCTTTATCTCGTTGGGAAAACATAAAATTTCTTAATGTGTGTAAATGAAAATATTACGTCGAACTCCTGCTTGAGAGATTTTAGTTCGATCATTAACTCGGCCACACACTTTGATAGCCACGAGAATTCAGCGAATATGTCAAAATCTCTACGAGCAAATTGGAGAGCAAGTTGTTCACGTTACCATTTTAACTAACGCTTATGACAATTCAAAGAACAAATTGCAAATTAACATTAACAAGTTGGTTTAAGAAGCAATGTATCATAAACTGAGTGTGACTCAAAGTTGTTTGTCCATGACTACATTTTCCAAGTCAATTAAGAAGGTATCATCACCAAAACTAGAAACTTCACGCAATGAAATTATTCGAATTACAACATCATTATAAGCCTAACATGACCCAGTTATTATTTTGTGTCAATATATAAATAATGTAAAATTGCATTATTGTGTTGTTTTATTACCACATTGCCTTGCACATTAAAAGTTTGTTATTTTTTTAATGAAACAATATTATTAGAAAGTTCAAAATTTTAGTATGGTATAATTATATTAAATATTGATAAAATATATATAAAAGTTATTTGAGTTTAAAAGCTTATGAACTAGAACTTAGTGAAAAATTCTCAATAAAATGAGCAGATTAATTGAAAATCCGAGGAACAAGCGGAAAAGGGAGAATCCGACCTTGCGGACTATTTTAATTAACTTTAAATGTAAATTATCAATTAGACTGTATGTTAGACAAGTTTGAATCGTTATTCTTTAAAAGAATAGAAAAAAGATATGATTTGAAGAGTTTGTAAAAAAAAATAGTGTGATACATAGTGTTAATATATCAATTAGATAGTATGATTTTCCATGTTACACGGTTTCACTACAAGAAATCTTATAAATAGTGGGCGACACTTTTAGGGGCGACAAAATTTTTAGGAGCGACAAAATTTTTAGGGGCGACAATTTTTTAGGGGCGACAGCCTTTAGCGGCGAAGCCAATAGTGGCGACAAGTCGCCGCTAATAGTTTTCGATCAGTACGGCGCCGTTCAACGAGTTTCTGGACGTCGATCAAATTAGATCTGACGGCTCAGATTCTTCGTACAAAGGCATTAGCGGCGACGCCTTTAGCGGCGACGCGTCGCCGCTAGTGCTATTACCCCCAAATTAATAACATTAACACAGATCGCGGGATATTTCTCACACTTTCCCTCCATGATTTTCACCTCCACGTACCCGCCTGCACCCGCGCGCGCGACCTTCTTCTCCGACCGCCCCCCCGCGCCGTCGGCCACCGGTCACCCTCGCCGACCGAGCATCTCCTCAACCGCGGCCTTTAGCGAGCATCTCCTCACACGCGGCGGCCAGATCGAGCACCCCCTCCGCGCGCATCGGCCAGATCATCGTCTACCAACTTCACCGACCCTCGGTCTTCGCTGACCACTTTCACCGGCCATTTGCAGCAGCTGCTGTCTGCTCCCTCATCCTTCAGCCCCCTCGATCATCGCCGACCAGCCTTCACGGCCCTTTCGATCCGCTGCTCCCCTTGAAGGTACTTTTTTGTTTCTTTTCTTAGATTTTGGTTTCGTGTGTAATTGAGTTGCTGCTGCTATGCTGGATTTTATGTGAAATTAAAGATAGTGAGTCGAATGTAGTTGGATTTTATGTGAAATTGAGTTGTATATGTGTATTTCGTAGGTTTGAATGGAATAAATTTGGGTATTTTGCAAATGTAGTTGGTTAAAAATTAGTTGATTTATAACAGGTTAGTCGGTAGTTATAGGTTGTGATCAAGTTGTTGTTTTTATGGTTTAATTAGTTGTTTAGTTGGTTAATAATAGTAATGTCGACATTACTATTGGCTTACATATATGTCATTTGGCTATAGTCTAGTGGTAATTAATGTCCTACTCACTAAATGGTTGTAAGTTTAATATTATAACATATAAATTAATGATTATTTTTGATAATAGAAATGATGCTTGAAAGGACTTATGTTAATTTAGTTTGATTAGGCTACGATGTAAGAAAAGTTGATGGATGAACAGTTTGATTAGGCTAACTTATGTTTGTTACAACATTTAGATGATTTTTCTAACATTTTTTGTATTATAACTAGAATAACGACTAGCAAGTAACCAACAACAATAAAAACAAACTATTACATATACAATAGGGAATTTTGCATCAAACTTGTTCTTAGTTCAGCTTTAGTTGATTTGATATGAGTTAATTAAGTCATGTAAATATTTAAGTTGCTTTTGAGGTCTAGGTAATTCGCCTGAATAAATTTCATTCTTAATATTCATGTAGTTTTGGTAGCATTATGTATGCACATATATGTTTGTGTTTGTATGTGTGCTGTGTAGTATGTATGTATTTATTATGTACATATGCATCATGGTTAATCGATAACAGTGTGCAGCCTACCCTTGTAAATTCTCTATATTATGTTTCAGTTGCATCATGGTTGTCGATAAAACTGGCTTAACAATCCAAATCGAAGCTCAGAGGAGTATAATAATGGGCTCAGCTCTTTTCTTGAGATGTGCAAAGTATGGTCGACAATAGAGGTTATTTTTTTTGTCCGTGTACTAATGTCGGAATTCGGTCATGCTATCTTGGTAAAAGTGAAGTATCATCTATACGCGCGGGGTTTTCCAGTGTAGTTATTCGGACTGGATTTATCATCATGAACCCCAATTTCTCAAGTTGTAGTACAAGATAATGTTACGTGTACTAATGATATGGCTGGCGTATTGAAGATCTTATGGAAGTGAATACCAAACCTTAACAAAGAGAACCTTGTACAGATATTAAAGGTGTCACTGATGATTTTGAAACATTGTTACATGAAGTACAGTCAGAATTATATCCCGGTTGTACTAAGTTTTCTTCCCTTGACTTTTTTAGCAAAGCTTATGCATATCAAGGTGAAAAACAAATGGACTAATAGTTCATTTGATGAGCTCCTAAAGTTGTTTGCAATCTTCACATCCATAAGGCAACAAGATCCCACCTTCGCATTATGTTGTCAAAAAGACACTAAAAAAGATTGGTTTAGGGTATGAGTCGATACACGTGTGCAAAAATGATTGTGCTCTCTTCTGGAACGACCACAATTGTTACAGAATTGTCCCGTTTGTAAGAGAGTCGATGGGTTGATACAAACATAAAGGGTAAGAAAGTAGCTCACAAGGTGTTACGATACTTTCCTTTGACCCCCCGTCTACGACGTTTGTATTGTTCAAGGCACACAGCAAAGGATATGATATGGCATAGTACTGACGATCAAAAAAGGTACAATGCGTCATCCTGTTGACGGATCTTCATGGAAAGAATTTGATAAAAAGTACTCTAACTTCGCGAATGACCCCGAAATGTTCGCCTAGGGCTTGTAGCTGACGGTTTTAATCCATTTGGTAACATGAGTTCGGCTCATAGCAGTGGCCCGTTGTACTCACCACATACAATTTGCTCCTTGGTTATGCATAAAAGAGTCCTCATTCATGTTGACTTTATTGATTCCTGGTCCTAAATTGTGACACCCGAAAATTTCACGAAACTTCGTTAGTCTCGTTAAACGTTGGTGACCTAATTATAAAAATAATAACAATAATAATAATGATAAATAAGTTTTTATATGTTAAAGCTTGTAATTAATAATCTTTTACATAAAATGATAACAATAATAATTTCAGAGACCAAAGTGTAATTTATAAAAATTGAAACGAAATCTTATGTTTTAGTTGACAACTGATACAAATCACATGGACCATTTCTGTAATTTCAAAACACCCAACCCCACCCCCCACTTTTTCCCCGAATTTTCCATGTTTGAGACCCATGTTTTTCGGTCACTTTACCAAGCACTAACAGTTATAATAATTGAATCCATCGAAAGTGAAATCATCCTATATACATATCTGATCTAACTCATCTCTTAGTTGCATCAAAAACTACACACTCGATCCCTCTCCACCGCCGGCAGCCCTCCTTTCCGCAGCAATCACCGCCGACAGCCCTTCACTCGTACGACCGTCTCTTCTCCGGCAACCACAGGAACACCTCTCGAAGGTTTCTGTCTCTCGGCCAAACCGCAAGCACAATTGCACCACAACACCGACATCTTTTTTCGCGAGCAAACACACACCGCTGTCAACCGCGAGTATCCGGTGTTAGCGAACGGCAATTGAAACAGCCCCGAACCACGTTCGGTAAAACTCTTCCATCGAAAAACATGTTTTTATTGTTACGTTTTGAGACACGTGTTACGGTTTCCGCGTATGTTTGCGTTGGGTTCGGGTTTGCGATGATTGGGTTCGTAAGCGTATGTATGTACCCGTGGATATGTGTTGAGAAACAGAACACAGCAGCCGAAGGCTGCTGTGTGCGTGTATGTATATGTTGTTTTGCATGTATATATATAGGTGATTTCATCATGAAAACATAAATGTGTATGTGTTGAGGGCACCCAAAGCAGCCGAAGGCTGCTGTTGTGTGCATGTGTATAAGCTGATGTGTGTATATGTATGTATGTATGCTGCTGTTTATGTAAGTATGTTGCTGCGTATGTATGTATGTATGCGCTGTTTATGTATGTATGCTGCTGTTTATGTATGTATGCTGCTGTTTATGTATGTATGTATGCTGCTGTGTATGTTGTAGTTGCTGTTATGTATGTATGTCGCTGCGTATGTATGTATACGTTTCTGTTCGTATGTGTATGCTGTTGTATATGTATGTGCGCAGGTTGTGTATGGATGTATATATGTGCGCAGGAAGGACGAACACAGCAGCCTTCGGCTGCTATGCACGCGATGTATATGTGTGGTGGTCCATGTTTTTTTTTGGTTTATATATAACACATTACGTATGTGAGTTCATGTGTATGTGGGTATAGTTTTCTTTCGTAATGTATATATGTGTTCTGCAGATGAATGATTGTGCAATATGTATGGTGTGTGTTTGTATGTTGACTTGTGTGCATGTACTACTGCTGCACATGTCTTTCTTGTTTGGGGTTTAGAAAAGTAAAATCAATTGAGGATGTGTGCACGTGGGCTTTGATTTGGGATTTTCAAGTGGGTATTACTAGGGGTGTAGGGATTATTATATAGTGGGTTGTGCAGTAGTGTTTCTGTGTGTGTATGTAATGTGCATTATAGTGTTTGATGGGTTTTAATTATATACATATTAGTGCATAATCCATACGACATTATTTCGTAGTCGTGTCACGACCAGGTTGCTACGTGTTGGTGATGAATAAGTTACGTGTCTTAACATAGGAGTTTTTTATAATAATAATAAGCCAATGATTATAGCATAGAAATAGTATTTTATATACACAATAAGTGAGTTTTATACATTTGACTGAATGAATATTTGAATGTGCTTGCATGAGAGTGGGGAATACCGATAGCCGACACCGTAACCGAACCGTGAACGCGAAACCGTACACCGCCTATGTTATAATAAATAATTTATTAATTATATACATTATGGAATTCAGGTTAACTGGAGACTTGATTACCCTTTCTGCGTTACTTTATGCTGTGCTTTTGAGGTGAGTTTACAGCCCCACTTTTACTTATATACTCTTTTGGGGGAGAGAAACATGCTGATTTCAAAAACGTTACATTATATTGGATTTTTGTAATATTGCATATCTTTGATACTATGGTGTATACTTGCCCAACGGACCGTTAATATGGACTTAACGAGGTAATTGTTAGTAGTACTACTGGGATTGACATACCCCACTCGGGCTAGTCGCGCTAGCTGGTCAACGGGTGAACGGTTAGCCTAATTTCAAGTGTTGTGGTGTGTGATCCACAACCGGGCCTACATTATACTATTGCTTACATGTCAGTTCGGTCGCGCCTTCATATACATAGTGATCATTATGGACTAGCTACCCATTATATGCTTTAATACAAATCCTGGATTCATTATATTTATCGGTTGGTAAATCCGAGGATTACACTATACTTATCGGATTGATAAATCCGGGGATTTCACTATACTTATCGGTATCACTTAATCGAACTTCATTACTGATAATTACTGTTTTCTGATAAACCTGTGAACTCACCAGTCTTGTACTGAGAATTTTTGCATGTTTTCTCTCAGAAAATGATGTGGCACGTTTAGGAGCACAGCATCTACAGCATGTCATTCTGTATTCACCACAACTATTTTCAAGATTTAATTTGCATTTACCTTACATAAACTGGATTAGATACATGTTTGTGTGTTTCAAACTATTGTTGAATGTTTCACTGTATTCTTCGCTTCGCACTCTAAATACATACTTTGGTCTGTTTCCTAAAAATTAGCAACTTATAAGATTTGTAATTATCGAGTCGTGTGTGTCTAATGAATATATCTGATCCTGGTTATCACACGCCTGACGGTAAAACCCCGTACGTGGAAAATGAGGTGTGACAGATTGGTATCAGAGCATTAGTTATAGCGAACTAAAATGGACTTGCATCTCATTTGCATTGCATTTTAGACTATAGCTGGATTTGCATTAGTTACACACATAGATTTCTAAGATATGTTTACTTAATTTAGTTGTCTGAAAACTTTTGCCTTAACATATCTCTGTGCTGTGAGTCACGGAGGGTTTGAGTGCCTAATTCAAGTGATTTCAAACTCCAAAACCTCGATTGTTATTAATGGTTTCAAAGTCTCGTCAAAGTCTGTGTCTTACAACTTGAATACATGCAATGCTGGAAGAGTAAGATGCCTGTATCTCGGGGTGTTCTGTCTAGGCAAGGTATTCGCATATATCCAAATCAACCGATGGACCTGTTCACCTTACCTGGGAACCCTTGGGATGAGTATCTGCTTATAGGTACGCATGTCTTCAACAAAGTTGTGATTGACCCAATACTTTGATTAGTCAACGTACTCGCTTTGATTCATGAATCAAACGAATACACTCCGAACATCTCATTATCGTGTGAATAATTCTTGTCCTTGATTTCGCCTCCCGAAAATAAACTATCTAAGATTTGAGCACCACAGCAAACTCTATCGTACTCGTTTCTACTTCCAACATACTCTATCATCTTTGCTAGTCCTAACAGACAGCACTCGGTACTTGACAAAGTGTGTTATCATGAATGGGAGGAATCATGAATGACTATGCAAAGCAAATTAAATTACGGGTGCACACGTAATTGTAATTTGTCGTGCATGAGAATTCTGGTAACTCTATCAGGTGATAACAGTCATAGTCAGTACAAATTTTCGTTTCTATACTTGGAGACATAAAGTCTCGGTTCTCATGAAACCTCACTATCGATATGCAAACAAATCCTTCATTTCTGCTAGTATGAAACAGATTATTGTTATCAATAGTTATTAACGATAGTGACTGTCATGTATTGTGAATACGTAGAATCATGTCTGGACGAAGAATTGGACGCCCACCTAGACAAGAAAACATTAATCTAACACAAGCTGAACTCGATGCCATCATAAATGAGCGTGTTGCTGAAGCGCTCGAGGCGTTCGAACAGACCAGAAACCAAAATCAAAACAACAATATCAACCAGAACCAAAACCAAGGAGGTAAACCTTTGTCAAACATCTTTGGATCAAATCCTTGATACTCTACGTAACAATCCTTAAATCATAATATGTATCCACTCATTCCAGGTCAAGCAGTCTGCACTTTCAAGATGTTCATGGACTGCAAACCTCATTCCTTCAAAGGCTCCGAAGGTGTTGTTACCCTCCTTCGTTGGATTGAGAAGCTGGAATCCGCCTTTGCAATGTGTAACTGTCCAGCAGAAAACCGTGTCAAGTATGCTTCCGGCACTTTGGAAGGACCATCTTTGACATGGTGGAACTCACAGGTCCAAACCTTAGGACTTGATGCTGCTAACAGTATGCCTTGGGAGGACTTCAAAATTTTAATAAAAGAAGAGTACTGCCCCAGGAGCGAAGTCCAGAAACTGGAAGCAGAATTTTGGAATTTAAAGATGGTTGGTTCAGACATTGAGGAGTACACGACTCGTTCGCACGAGTTGGCTGCATTATGTCCTCAGATGGTGACTCCGGCCTACAAACGGATCGAAAAGTACATTGATGGCCTGGCTCCTCAAATCCAGGCTAGTGTGATGGCTGCTGATCCTGTCACTATTCAGCAGGCCATCCGACTGGCTCATAAACTCACCGACCAGGCAGTGGCACAGGGCACCTTGCCTAAACGTGGCGCTGCTTCTGGTTCATCAGATCACAAAAGGAAATGGGAACCATCTACCAATGGAAAGCAATCTTCATCCTCCACTTATCAACCTCAACATAAGAAGTTTAACACGTCCCAACCTTCTCATTCGGGCGGCTATCATGGGAATCTCCCAAAATGCAACAAATGTCAGCTCCATCATACTGGGCAGTGCACAAGGAGCACGTGTGAGAGGTGTGGGAAGATCGGGCATGTTGCCAAGTATTGTCGGGTGAATCTCTCGGGGAAGGCACCTCAACAACAGCAGAACCACAAACAGAATGTGTGTTTTGAATGTGGTCAACCCGGACATTTTAAAAATGAATGTCCGAAACTGAAAAGAAACGGTAACAATGGTGCTGCTGATAAGCCTAAAGACAACAACAATGGTGGTGGCGGTGGCAAGGCAGAGTCTTCATCATGGGCTCAGGTGAGGCTCGAAACGACCCTACTGTAGTATCTGGTAGATTCCCTATTAATGGGTGTTATGCCTCTGTTTTATTTGACTCTGGTGCTGATAAGAGTTATATGTCCACCAAATTTAGTAAAACACTAGGGATGGTGCCTACTGATTTGAGTTCTAATTATGCCATAGAAATAGCCGATGGTAGAACGATAACAGCAACACAAGTGTTTAAAAACTGTAAGCTAGGCTTATCCGGACACACTTTCAGCATAGACCTTATTCCTGTCACACTAGGGAGCTTCGATGTAGTCGTCGGGATGGATTGGTTATCCCAGAATAGTGCTGAGATCGTTTGCAAGGAGAAGCTAATCAAGTTACCTATTTCGGATGATGAAATTCTTATTGTGGAAGGTGAAAAGGTGGGTGCGGTGGTCGGCATCATATCATATTTGAAGGCTCAGAAATGTCTCAGAAAAGGACACCCTGCCTTGTTAGCACTTGTTACTGAACTGAAGGTGGATGAAAGGCGAGTTGAAGATATTCCTGTTGTTAGAGACTTTCCTGAGGTATTTCCCGAAGACCTACCTGGCCTTCCTCCACACAGACAGGTAGAATTTCAAATTGAACTAGCACCAGGAGCAACTCCGATCGCTCGGGCGCCGTACCGTCTAGCACCGAACGAACTACAAGAGCTGTCTAAGCAATTGCAAGAATTGTTAGACAAAGGATTCATACGTCCCAGCTCTTCACCTTGGGGAGCTCCGGTGCTTTTCGTTAAAAAGAAAGATGGAACCTTCAGAATGTGTATTGACTACCGCGAACTGAACAAGGTGACAATCAAGAATAGGTATCCACTTCCACGCATTGATGATTTGTTCGACCAGTTGCAAGGATCTAGCTACTATTCCAAGATTGACTTAAGATCAGGTTATCATCAGTTGAGAGTGCGAGAGGAAGACATCTCCAAGACTGCGTTTCGAACACGCTATGGGCACTACGAGTTCACCGTAATGCCTTTTGGGCTGACCAATGCCCCAGCAGTTTTCATGGACCTCATGAACCGTGTCTGCAAACCTTATCTGGATAAGTTTGTCATTGTCTTCATTGATGACATACTAATCTACTCCCGTAATAAGGAAGATCATGAGGGACATTTGAGAACCATACTGGGATTGCTAAGAGATGAACAGCTTTACGCAAAGTTCTCAAAATGTGACTTCTGGATGCGTGAAGTGCAATTCCTTGGGCACGTGGTGAATAAAAGGGTATACATGTTGATCCCTCAAAGATTAAAGCAATCAAAGATTGGCCGGCACCAAAGACGCCTACTGAGGTGCGACAATTTCTTGGTTTGGCAGGCTATTACCGAAGGTTTATTGAAGGATTTTCTAAATTGGCGCAACCTTTGACTGCCCTGACTCATAAAGGAATAATTTATAAGTGGGGTAACAAAGAGGAAACAGCGTTTCAGGCGCTTAAAGACAAACTCTGCAGCGCACCAATCCTAGCCTTACCAGAAGGAACTGATGACTTTGTTGTTTACTGTGATGCATCCATCCAGGGTTTGGGGTGTGTATTGATGCAACGTGACAAAGTCATAGCTTATGCATCTAGACAGCTCAAGGTGCATGAGAAGAACTATACAACGCATGATCTGGAACTAGGAGCTGTAGTGTTTGCCTTGAAGATCTGGAGGCACTACCTATACGAAACCAGGTGCACGATCTATACGGATCATAAGAGCCTCCAGCACATATTTAACCAGAAGGAGCTAAATATGCGGCAACGACGATGGTTAGAATTACTCAATGATTATGACTGTGTGATCAAGTACCATCCGGGTAAGGCTAATGTGGTAGCTGATGCCCTTAGTCGTAAGGAAACCTTAAAGCCTCGTCGGGTGCGCGCATTACAAATGACTATCCACTCTGACCTACCAATGCAAATTAAAGCTGCTCAATCTGAGGCCTTGAAGACAGAGAATCTCAAAGCAGAATCCATGCGAGGCATGGAGAAACAATTAGAGGTTAAAGCTGATGGAATCCGTTATTTTATGAAACGGATCTGGGTACCACAGCATGGGAATCTGCGAGAGCTGATAATGGATGAAGCCCATAAGTCCCGTTACTCGATCCATCCAGGTTCAGACAAGATGTATCAGGATCTGAAAGAATTTTACTGGTGGCCGAGAATGAAAGCGGAGATAGCCACATACGTAAGCAAATGCCTAACTTGTTCCAAGGTTAAGGTAGAATACCAGAGACCATCTGGATTACTCCAACAACCAGAAATTCCAGTGTGGAAATGGGAGCAGATCTCCATGGACTTCATCACGAAGTTACCAAGAACTCCCAGCGGATGCGATACCATTTGGGTTATAGTAGATCGCTTAACGAAATCCGCACACTTTCTGGCAATCCGAGAGACTGATCGGATGGAGAAGTTGACGCGTATCTATTTAAGGGAAATAGTCTCTCGGCATGGCGTGCCGATATCTATCATTTCTGATCGTGACTCTCGATTCACTTCTCATTTCTGGCAATCGTTACAACGGTCATTAGGAACACGGCTGGATATGAGTACTGCATATCACCCGCAGACCGATGGTCAAAGTGAGCGTACAATCCAAACACTGGAAGACATGTTGCGTGCCTGTGTGATCGATTTTGGCAGCAGTTGGGAAACTCATCTACCATTAGTTGAGTTCTCCTATAATAACAGTTATCACACCTCGATCAAGGCAGCTCCATTTGAAGCATTGTATGGACGTAAGTGTCGATCACCTATCTGTTGGGCAGAAGTAGGAGAAAGCCAACTTACAGGACCCGAACTTGTGCATGAAACGACTGAGAAGATCGTGCAAATTCGTAACCGTATGGCAGCAGCACGCGATCGACAAAAGAGTTACGCTGACAAGCGTCGTAAACCATTGGAGTTTCGGGTTGGTGACAAAGTACTGTTGAAAGTCTCACCCTGGAAAGGTGTAATACGCTTTGGAAAGCGTGGGAAGTTAAGCCCAAGATACGTGGGGCCATTCGAGATTGTCAAACGGATTGGCCCTGTAGCCTATCAGTTAAATTTACCTGAAGAACTCAGAGGGATACATGATGTGTTTCACGTATCCAATCTGAGAAATGTCTGTCTGATGAATCATTGATCGTGCCTTTGGAGGAATTAAAGATAGATGATCAACTACATTTCATCGAAGAACCGGTGGAGATCATGGATCGAGAGGTCAAGACACTAAAGCGTAGCAAAATTCCCATTGTGCGCGTAAGATGGAACTCTAAACGGGGACCAGAATTTACATGGGAACGGGAGGATCAGATGAAGTCTAAATATCCATACTTGTTCATGGATACACCTTCGGAACCTAACTTCAACTGAATTTCAGGACGAAACTTTCCCAACTGAAGGATACTGTGACATCTCACGATATCAAGCAAAGGACATTGTGGGTCTACTTTCACATTTGTCTACCTCATAAAGTTGCACAGGCGTATGATAGCTCAGATGATACAGATGGATTTGACGATATAACTGACAACGAGTCATCAGATGACGACATCAACTCTTCAAAGTGCTACCTATGATCTATCTATGGTTTCATGGCCACCTTCTGATGAACAAAAGTGCTAGAAACATTCAAGATATTCCCAAATCAGAAAGGAAACCTAAGACTCTTCTTGTTGAAGATCATGTGGTGAATGTGATAGTGTGTGACGTCTGTCACTAACCAGTAGGTCAGTTAGAATTAAGCTTGTTAACCCATTGTGCGTATTAACTGTTCTCATATATTTTCATAGTCTATTTATTGGTTTAACCGAATTCTCCTTATACTTGTTTGTTAACCCCGGTGTTCCAATTTTCGGGACGAAAATTCTTTCAACATGGGGATAATGTGACACCCGAAAATTTCACGAAAACTTCGTTAGTCTCGTTAAACGTTGGTGACCTAATTATAAAAATAATAACAATAATAATAATGATAATATAAGTTTTTATATGTTAAAGCTTGTAATTAATAAATCTTTTACATAAAATGATAACAATAATAATTTCAGAGACCAAAGTGTAATTTATAAAAATTGAAACGAAATCTTATGTTTTAGTTGACAACTGATACAAATCACATGGACCATTTCTGTAATTTCAAAACACCCAACCCCACCCCCCACTTTTTCCCCGAATTTTCCATGTTTTGAGACCCATGTTTTTCGGTCACTTTACCAAGCACTAACAGTTATAATAATTGAATCCATCGAAAGTGAAATCATCCTATATACATATCTGATCTAACTCATCTCTTAGTTGCATCAAAAACTACACACTCGATTCCCTCTCCACCGCCGGCAGCCCTCCTTTCCGCAGCAATCACCGCCGACAGCCCTTCACTCGTACGACCGTCTCTTCTCCGGCAACCGCAGGAACACCTCTCGAAGGTTTCTGTCTCTCGGCCAAACCGCAAGCACAATTGCACCACAACACCGACATCTTTTTTCGCGAGCAAACAACACCGCTGTCAACCGCGAGTACCCGGTGTTAGCGAACGGCAATTGAAACAGCCCCGAACCACGTTCGGTAAAACTCTTCCATCGAAAAACATGTTTTTATTGTTACGGTTTTGAGACACGTGTTACGGTTTCCGCGTATGTTTGCGTTGGGTTCGTGGGTTGCGATGATTGGGTTCGTAAGCGTATGTATGTACCCGTGGATATGTGTTGAGAAACAGAACACAGCAGCCGAAGGCTGCTGTGTGCGTGTATGTATATGTTGTTTTGCATGTATATATATATAGGTGATTTCATCATGAAAACATAAATGTGTATGTGGTTGAGGGGCACCACAAAGCAGCCGAAGGCTGCTGTTGTGTGCATGTGTATAAGCTGATGTGTGTATATGTATGTATGTATGCTGCTGTTTATGTAAGTATGTTGCTGCGTATGTATGTATGTATGCTGCTGTTTATGTATGTATGCTGCTGTTTATGTATGTATGCTGCTGTTTATGTATGTATGTATGCTGCTGTTGTATGTATGTATGTTGCTGTTTATGTATGTATGTCGCTGCGTATGTATGTATACGTTTCTGTTCGTATGTGTATGCTGTTGTATATGTATGTGCGCAGGTTGTGTATGGATGTATATATGTTGCGCAGGAAGGACGAACACAGCAGCCTTCGGCTGCTATGCACGCGATGTATATGTGTGGTGGGTCCATGTTTTTTTTTGGGTTTATATATATACACATGTACGTATGTGAGTTCATGTGTATGTGGGTATAGTTTTCTTTCGTAATGTATATATGTGTTCTGCAGATTGAATGATTGTGCAATATGTATGGTGTGTGTTTTGTATGTTGACTTGTGTGCATGTACTACTGCTGCACATGTCTTTCTTGTTTGGGGTTTAGAAAAGTAAAAGAATCAATTGAGGATGTGTGCACGTGGGCTTTGATTTGGGATTTTCAAGTGGGTATTACTAGGGGTGTAGGGATTATTATTATAATGTGGGTTGTGCAGTAGTGTTTCTGTGTGTGTATGTAATGTGCATTATAGTTGTTTGATGGGTATATTTAATTATATACATATTAGGTGCATAAATCCATACGTACATTATTTATCGTAGTCGTGTCACGACCAGGTTGCTACGTGTTGGTGATGAATAAGTTACGTGTCTTAAGCATAGGAGTCTTTATAATAATAATAAGCCAAATGATTATAGCATAGAAATAGTATTTTATATACACAATAAGTGAGTTTTATACATTTGACTGAATGAATATTTGAATGTGCTTGCATGAGAGTGGGGAAATACCGATAGCCGACACCGTAACCGAACCGTGAACGCGAAACCGTACACCGCCTATGTTATAATAAATAATTTATTAATTATATACATTAACTGGAATTCAGGTTAACTGGAGACTTGATTACCCGTTTCTGCGTTACTTTATTGCTGTGCTTTTGAGGTGAGTTTACAGCCCCACTTTTACTTATATACTCTTTTGGGGGAGAGAAACATGCTGATTTCAAAAATGTTACATTATATTGGATTTTTGTAATATTGCATATCTTTGATACTATGGTGTATACTTGCCCAACGGACCGTTAATATGGACTTAACGAGGTAATTGTTAGTAGTACTACTGGGATTGACATACCCCACTCGGGCTAGTCGCGCTAGCTGGTCAAACGGGTGAACGGTTAGCCTAATTTCAAGTGTTGTGGTGTGTGATCCACAACCGGGCCTACATTATACTATTTCTTACATGTCAGTTCGGTCGCGCCTTCATATACATAGTGATCATTATGGACTAGCTACCCATTATATGCTTTAATACAAATCCTGGGATTTCATTATATTTATCGGGTTGGTAAATCCGAGGATTACACTATACTTATCGGATTGATAAATCCGGGGATTTCACTATACTTATCGGATCACTTAATCCGGGAACTTCATTACTGATAATTACTGTTTTCTGATAAACCTGTGAACTCACCAGTCTTGTACTGAAAATTTTTGCATGTTTTCTCTCAGGAAAATGATGTGGAACGTTTAGGAGCACAGCATCTACAGCATGTCATTCTGTATTCACCACAAACTATTTTCAAGATTTAATTTGCATTTACCTTACATAAACTGGATTAGATACATGTTTGTGTGTTTCAAAACTATTGTTGAATGTTTCACTGTATTCGCTTCCGCACTACTTAAATACATTTGGTCTGTTTCCTTAAAATTAAGCAACTTATAAGATTTGTAATTATCGAGTCATTTGATGTAACTAATACTTATCTGAGATCCTGGTTATGTCACACGCCTGACGGTAAAACCCCGTACGTGGAAAATGAGGGTGTGACATAAATCACCTGGGAAGGATATTTTAATGCAACGTTTGATGCATTAAAATCTCATGACTGTCATATTTTAATGCAACGTTTGATGCCAATTAGGGTTAGAGGATTTTTGGCAAAAGATGTATATACACCAATAGTCGATCTTCGTATGTTTTTTAAGAAGCTTTGTTCCAGAACATTATTGGTTAAAGATATGAAGAAAGCAAAACTTGCCATTTTGACAATCTTATGTCAATTAGAGTTGATCTATCCTCCTGCTTTTTTTGATATTATGGTTCATTTGGTTTTGCACTTACCTGATGAAGCGATTCTTGGAGGTCCAGTGTGTATGGGATGGATGTATCCATTTGAAAGATATATGAAAAAACTTAAAAATTATATCAGAAACAAGGCAAAGCCAGAAGGTTGTATAGCCGAAGGCTATATTGCGGAAGAAGCTCTATCACTTTGTTCGAGTTACCTTCGAGATGTTGAAACTCAGTTCAATCGCCCTGAAAGAAACGAGGATGTTGTTGTCGAAAAAAGAAAGTTGTGGGTGTTTGAGTCTCTTTGTCGTCCGGCTAGTGCCTTGAAGATCAAACATCTTCCTGTAAGCGAAAAATAAATTTGGAATGGTTTGTCCTCGATAGCATCGAAGAAATTAGGAACTACATGAATTAAGTGTTACTATTATTAACTTTCCATAATATATTTGTTAAGTATTTATTTTTTCCTTACTTGTATATTTTTATTATCAATGTAATGAATTCAAATCTGAAAAGCCCCATGATGATGTTCAAACTAATTTTCCTATGTGGTTTCTTGAGAAGGTAATACATATATAGTTGTCAGTTAGTTATACATATCTATATAACATGTGTATAACTATATATTTCAAACTATATTAGTACTATTCTATGAAAAAACAAAATTCTCCAGAATTCCACTCAGAGTTGTATTCTATTTCCATGGGTGCGAGTATAAATGTTTTTACTTACACCGCGTGTATAGTCAACGGTGTTAGGTTTATGGTACTTGACCGTGATGCACGGCGTACAACACAAAACTCTGGTGTGTTAGTGGAAGGAGAAAATGGTGAGAAGTATTATGGTCAATTAGAAGAGATCATTGAGATGCATTATCCAAATGGTTATTCAACTGTCCTATTTCAGTGCAAGTGGTACGATACTCGAAGGGGTGTTAGATTTGAAAATAATATCACAAGTATCAACACTGATCAAGAATGGGACAAAGAAGATCAACTCATATTTGCTTCGCAGGCCAAACAAGTGTTCTACATCCAAGAACCTTCTCGAGGAAACCAAAACAATAACAACCGATGGGTCGTTGAGCAAGTTAATCATCGAAAAATATGGGATCTACCGTTGAACGAGAATGTACAAACAGTTGACGAGAATGTTCAAAATGTTGACCATGACTTACCCGAAGATCTTGACGTTGTCCACAACAACTCTTCCTCTGGTATAAGATTGTTCATCGACTTTAGGCAATACTTACCAAGTAGTTCTGCTTCCCAGGGTGAGGCCGCTGAAGTGTCCGAGGATAAGACCGATGAATTGTCTAAGGGCGAGCATGATGAAGTGACCGAGGACGAATCGGATTATTACACTGAGGGGTTTGAGAGTGATACTGAAGTATCTGAGGGAGAGATATCTGAGGGGTCTGATTAAAAGTAGGTTGGAAAACTGTATTCATATTGTATTTGTATTTATATTTTAAAGTAGGTTAGAAAATTGTATTCACATTATAATTTTATCTTCCATTTCTTATAACATTTTAGTATGATTTCCCTTGCGTATTTGATACTGTACATGATGGCCGATGTGATGGGCCATGGAGGAGATGGTTCTGGACAGGACCCCCACCACCTGGCGACTTTGGATCTGGGCATGGACAGTACGAGGAGGGTTGTAAGTCTTAGTATAAACTATTTATAAATCCTATGACAGATAATTATTTATTGTGAATGATAATTTTTGATTGATTTTGCAGCACCACCTCGTAGGAAAACTCGTGGGATTGCAAAAAACTATCGCCTAGAATCCGAGGTCTTGGAAGAAGGAGGGCGTTTAACTTTGCAATTTGACAGACAAGCGACTTTTACCCTGGTTGGACACAAGAAAGATTTGTTTAGCCGGGAAGTGGGGTTATACATGTGGCGGAACATCGTATTTGATAAAGGTAGTTGGAGACAGGTTTCAGAAGCTCAACAGAATGCATTGTACGAGCACCTCGCGGTAAATGATTTATTTAAGTTTATCTTATGTCGAGATCTTTGTTTTTTACTTGACTAACTTCTTTTGTTTATTTTTTTAGAAATCATTCGATCTGGAGCAGATTGATCGGGACGTTGATCGATCTAAGTTAAAGTTGGGAATTTTTTCAATATACATGAAGCGATACAGAGATCGCAAAGCAGATGCAAAAAGGCGTTTTCGAGAGTTTGGAAGAGATGTCGAGAGAGCTCTTGCCAATGTTCCTGAAGGGATGACTCCTGCTAATTGGGAGAGTGCCATTAAACATTTCATGTCAGAGAAGCATCAAAAACAGTCACTCGTTAACCAAGCAAATCGTCAACTTCAAAAATACCCAAACCGAGGGGGGTCATCATCGTATAGCATCACAACTTATAAAAAAGTAACGTTTGGATTATATATTATTATATATATATCTCTTATACGTACTAGTTGTAATAAAAAATAATATTTAATGTTAAATAGGCTCAAAGTCACCTACAGACGTTCATTGATGTTCATACACTTAAAGATGGGACGATTGATAGCGCAGCAACTGAAACAATTGTTAGTAACTATTTAAATTTAATTTTTTGTTACTTGCATATATAATTCACCTTTTGTAAACTATAGCGGCGGTTAGAGGATGAGTTGGCTGCCCAAACTCAAGGAAATGATCAAGTGAATGCGTTTGAAAACGTCCTCGGTACTAGGCGTGGATGGACCCGAGGGATTGGGTTCAAACCTTCTTCAAAAGCCCCGGTTACCCATGATAAGTCTCAACTGCCGCCAACAGTCGCATTCACACGGGTAACAATAACATTTACTTATAATGACCTTAAATTTATATATATGTTATTAGTTTGGTAAATGTTATTAGTTTGACCCATTTAGACGGGTCATAATAAAATGGACAAAATGGAATTGGAATGTTAAATGAGACAAAATAGACGTTCATAAATGTTATTAGAATTGGAATGTTAATGTGACAAATAAGACGTGTTGGGAATGAGTCAATATGTTATTGGGGGTCTTGTATGTTATTAGTTAGACATGACTTGTGATCACAAAATGGACGGGATGGGAAATGGGTCACAATATGTTTCTAATTTGAACTTAAATATACTTTTATTGTAGGAACAAATTGATGCCTTGTTCCAAGACCCATATTTTAGAGATCAACTTCAAAATTATGGGCAAAATAAACAAGTTAGTGATGAGGACGGTGAAGACGATGAAGATGATGAAAATGATGAAGCTTAATTGATAAATATATGTTGACTTATTTTGGATTTTGGAATGTAATATTGTAATGTATGAATGGATGTTGACTTAGTTTAGTTTTTAGGTTTAGGATGTATCTAGACGGAATTCTAAAACGTTATGTTTGTAAACGACCGGATTTATGTTCATGTATGGTAATTTATGTTTAGAGTTAGTGAATGTATGCAGAATATGCAGATTGTTATATAGAATTTTGTATTGGAAATACGGGAAAACTGGAAAAGGCAGCAGGAAGCTGTAATAAATGCGCAGGGGTTTTAGCGGCGACTTATAGGCATTAGGGGCGACACATTTTCGTCATTTTTGTAGGTAATAGGGGCGACTCAATAGCGGCGACCAAAGGGAATTAGCGGCGACTTTTTAGCGGCGACCCATTAGCGGCGAAATTTTGACCATTAGCGACGTTTTATTAGCGGCAATTTTTTAGCGGCGACTTTAGGGGTTTTTAGCGGCGATCGAAGTCGCCCCTAAAGACATGTCTCCTTGTAGTGTGTAGATATGTGATTAACGCATTTAACATGTGTGAATATGTATTCCGGTCTCTAATGGGTTTACGCTAGCTACACATCGTATGGTGTTTGTATAATATAATGTTGGTGTTGGTTCCACAAACTCAATTACAAAAATGTATAGAAATCTCTCGCTCTAAACTCACTCATATACATGTGTAACTCTCTCATTAATTTCTGTGCTTTTAGGTTAATTTAACAATGTGCGTTAACTTGCTTATATGCATTGACGTATAATTTATACAAACATACATACATATAGTTATAATCTTTAGTATTCTTAATATTGAGCTAATGACAATATGGTAAATAATAAGTTAGAAATGACCGAAAGAACAATAGAGGGATAACCTTCATTGTTTATTTTGTATTTAAATCTAGTTTTCTTAATGTTCCTAACACTCTAATAACTTTCATATACTTAAATATAACACAAAGTTATATCGTAAAAAAATATTATACTTAATTTGGAATAATATTGCTATATTTGAAAAAAATTAAAACGGCTATCAAAAAAAAAGTTAAAAGTATTGTTACGTCTAAACTAATTTAGAACGGTGCTTTAAAAGACGTCCAATTACAATATTGCTAAGCACTTACTATCTATATATTTTTAAAGAACTTATATGTTATGATTCTTATTTAATTATGTCTTAGAATAAAACTTAACCACATGAAAATGCATAGATCACACAATACAGGAGATTTTACGAGAGTGGTGTTCGTCGATGCTCTTGAAACTTCTTCTTAACAACTGAAAGAACATGAGATTAAACCACATTATATATATATAAATTTCCAAATGTTACATTTAAAAAAGAAAGGAAATTAATAATTATAATAAGAAAAGAAGAAAAGGTAAGAAAAAGTAAAGATTGGTGGCCACAAGAAGGAGGTAACCCTGATAATCCCGTGGTTAAAGGCATTGTCAAGTTAGCTGAACTAATAAAAGCAACACCTGTATGGCTTTAATACTTCACCTATGCGCTCCTTTGAAGTAAATTACAAGTAATTAAACATAAATTAATTAGGGTCCAACTCCCAATTAGTCATAGATCAACTGATTTAGCAGGAACCATCCTATGATTTTCTAAAGTGGAGGTCACGAGTTGAAATCTCACTAGGTGCAATATGCTTTAAGTGGGTCAAGTGTTTTACCACAGTGCCTCTTTGGGTGGTGGGTTTTCCTTGAAATGGTGGGCGAGCCGGGTCACCAGCGCTGTCTGTGTTCGCGGGCGTGAGTGGCTTTTCGTCAATGGTTTTACCCGGGTGACCGAGCTTAAAAATTATTCGTTTGCCGTTAAAAAAAATGTAAGGTCCAACTGAGTTAATGACATGATCATACCTTCATCAAAGAATTTAATTTATATAAAATTAGATGTTATGTTAGAGATAAGTGGTACAGGTGTAGTGATGGTATTAATGGAGCGATGGTGGTGGCTCTCTGGGTGATACAGGGAGGTGGCTGACGGTCATATGGTAGTGATGGTTGACGATGGTTACATAATAGAAACACGTCGTTAACTTCATATATACAAAGGTAAAATATAGATTAGCTTTATATAATTGTTATTTAATTAAATATCATAAAAGAGTAAAATTGTCATAGGTTAAAAAATAATGAATTAAAAAATAATGAACAGCTGCTATAACTTTGTATACTCGCTAGCTAGATTCATAAAACCTACAAGAATTCTGATGGTTTATATAAGTTAGTCCAGTTTATATTCGTACTTACGATTAAAGTTTATATCATGATTCTCATCAATCCATAAAATTAAACTTTTATAATAATTTGTTGTTCATTAAAGTATAACCCACTATAATGACGTGAGTTACACTTTTCACTTATTGGCACAAATATGTTACATTATTCATGACTTTTGACGTGTCAAATTCTTAGCGGCCATTCTAAAATCACATAAAATTAAATACTTCACGTTTTGTGAAATTAAAGTCGTTTTCGGTTAATCACTTTTGTACACAATTTCCATGTTAAGTAGAACGATCACATGATCATTCAATAGAAAAGTGCATATGTTACTGTTTCTTATAAAGTTTATTTAGAAAGACAATAAAAAAAAAAGTTAGTGATGTTAATTCATTAATTAGTTATGATCAAGCAAAAGTTAATTGTTAGATTTATTTTGTAGGGAAAACCTATAATTGCTCATCCACTTGATGTTAAGAAAACGATACAGATCGTCATGTATCATATTACAAGTTTAATCATTAGATTTAACAATTGTAAACGTATTCTAAACTTTTGTGAGACGGTTGTTAAGTTTAGACATATATCTTGGTAATGCATGTTAGTTTTTAATAAATCTGATGACTAAGCTTATAATATGAACAAACCATAGAGATCATTTGTTTATTTTATTTAAAATTAATAAAAAAAATAAAAGCTTTAAATAAAAGTTTAAAAATTAGATAAAAAGTTTTTTTAGTAAAAGTTAAACAATTCAAATAAATTTAAGAAAACAAAAAAGTTAACAAAAGTAAAAAAAATAAAAAAACAAAACAAAAAAAAACAAACAAACGAGAAAGAAATACATTTAATATTGTCAAAACATATGGACTTTGTGTAACTTCTCTTAAATGTAATTATATTTAGGGAATTTTGGTGAAGAATAACTTTTTATTGTATGTTCAGGAAGAAACCGGTCAATTTTAGTTTTGGGTAATCATAAAGAATGACGAAAATGTTAGCTTATATTTTCGTTTTCGTCATAGGGCGATAATATGCTACAAAGCCTATATTTCCTAAAAAGTGTGAGAAGTAATTCTGACCATTGGATCAACTAATTAAAATAGATCAATGGTTCAAAAAAACGCGGTGGCAAAAATGTAAATAAGTGGAAAACTGCTAACAGGCGGAGGGGCAAAAAAAGTAATTTGACACAATGGTTGTTTGACACAATGGTTGTTTGACACAATGGTTATTTGACACAATGGTTGTTTGACACAATAGTTGTTTGACACAATAGTTGTTTGACACAATGGTTGTTTGAAACAATGGTAATTTAACAAAATCGTAGTTTGACACAATGGTAGTTTGACACAATGGTAATTTAAAACAATAGTAATTTGGTATGTTGGCATGTTATTATATTTTGCTATGTGTTGGCATGTTAAAATTTGTTGCTATATGTTGCTTTACATTACACAATAGTATTTTGGTAACTTGTTTTATTGTCAAAATCAAACGTAAACAAAACTCTTCAAACATGACACAATTAGTCTTATGACACAATAAATATAATGACACAATGAATATAATGACACAATGAGTATATGACACAATAAATCTTATGACACAATGAATCTTATGACATAATGAATCCTATTCTTGGAGGTGGGGCGACCATTTGAACTTTATCAGCCTTAGACTTGTAACTATTTAAATAATCAAGATAAAAACACAACTCGTCTTTGTTCGTAGCCAATTGATTAACAATAATTGTTTTATTCAGACACAATGACACAATGACGAACAAAAAGACACAATGATGATATCTAAGACACAATGATGATGTCAATCAATAACAAAATTCATATAACAAACACAATAACATAAAAGACACAACATAGAGAGACTCACCTGATATTTATAAAATATGTTCAACAACATATTGATAATGTCCAGAGTAATCTAACAGTATAGACACAATAACTGTTTTATTCAGACACAATGACAAAATAAAAGACACAATGACGAACAAAAAGACACAATGATGATACCTATGACACAATGATGATACCTATGACACAATGATGATGTCAATCAATAACAAAATTCACAGAAATCAGACAGTATAGACACAATGATGATCCAAACGACAAAATTATTAACATATTATTTTAATTACAGTATATAATCGTCTTCATACGTATCTAACTGATGAAATCAAATAGATCAACATAACTTAACGATCTTCAACAGAAACAACATAAAGCAATCTTCAACAGATGAATTCGATCGTTTGAATCTTCAACGATTGAAATTGATATAAGATGAAACGTCAATCGTTTGAATCGATAAATTGAGAATTTTGTTGAAGGCTTGTGTTCAAATAAATTAGATATAAGCAATCTTCAACAGAATTTTGTTGAAGGCTTGGGTTCAAATAATTTTGTTGAATCTTCAATAAATTAGACTTCCTAAAATACCCCTCCTTCTATTTTTAAAAATATGTCACATGTTACTCACCGATTGCTTCTCACACTTTTTACATAATGTTCACTTTGTATTTGAACCCAAGCCTTCGTCATATATACCTTTTATGAGCAAAATAAATTAGTTTTAAACGCATGGATTTTTGTTTATACTTTTGTTTTTAATTTCATTATTTATTTAGTTTTATTTTAGATTCAAATAATAAAATATAAACACTTTTACAAAATAAATTAAAGACCGAAAAAATTGTTGTTTCTTGAATTAAATGTTGCTTCCTGACCGTGTTGTCTACTACGTACTTATTTTTTTTTTTGCTCCTTTTGTCGTTTTTTATAATAGGGCAGTGCCCTGGCAAACATTTATTAAAAAGAATAAAGAATTACAAGCAAAGGCAATTGAAAGCCCGGGACATAAACCCAAGGCTAACAATCCCAATAAAGAAAGCCCACAAAAACCTCCTTACAAACGTTGCATTGGTTCAAAGTGTCGAAAAGTGTCGAAAACCTCCAAATTAAATTTTTTGTGTTTATATAAATAATCTGTAATAACTATTATATTGATAAAAAACATAATTTATATACATAATATTAATATAATCTCTATACTAATAAATAAATATAAATTCGGACACTTGTCACCATTTTAACCCTCTAATAATTGGTTTTCCCGCTTCTCTCTCCTCTTAATTATAAATGCTATAATAGCTATTTATTAATTAATAACTATCCATAACTAAAATTTCAAATATGTTAATTTTAAATTTTCAAATGTGTAATACATGAGTTTATTAAATCCGTATAATACACGATATTTAAGACATAATTTTTTATAGAGTAAATTACACTGATGGTCCCTGTGGTTTTATACAAATTTTGGATTTGGTCCCTGAAACGTTTTTCTTATGGATTTGGTCCCTATTTGCAATTTTGATTTACATATTTGGTCCCCACCCTTAACTCTAGTTAGTATAGTAAATAAGTCAGGGATTTTTTAGTAATTTTGCATCACGTGAGGAATGTATGCGCATGTTCGGTCGATGTTAACAAACCCTGAAACATTCACGTCGGTTGATATCCTGTTGAAGCGCAATCGTGAACCGCAATCGTGAACCGCAATCTAGGTCGCAAAATCGTGAGTAATCAAGAACAATGGTGATTATGGTCTGGAGTATTCGAAAAAGCAATGATGATTTTGATCCTGTTGAAGTCTATGGTAAGTTTTGATTCTACTGTTGTATTCCTTTGATTGTATTTTTTTGATTCTGAAACTAAGTTAATAAACAGGGAATGATTCTGTGTTCTACTCATTACAAATCAATCATGGTGGGATGTTTACGAACGTTACTCGTAGAAGCTATGTGAATGGAAAGGTTACTTATGTTGATTTAGTAGATATGGATCAGTTTTCAGTGCCAGTGTTAGATGAAATTATCCAGGGTTTAGGTTATTCGGATGAAGAGATAATTTACTATTCTTATAAGATTCCTGATTGTGACCTTGATTCTGGTGTGAGACCACTTGCAAATGATAAAGATGTCATAAGCATGTTACAATATGTTACTAAGCATAAGGTGATTGAGTTATACCTCGAGCATGGAACTTCAATATTGGATAATAGTCTTGTTCAACCAATGTTTATTGAATGGCATGATAAGCAATCAATTCTTTCCAATGAAGTTGATGATTTTGACCCTTTTTTAGAAGATGAGCATGAGAATAATGATGACAGAGGCTTCAAATCAAATCAGAGGCTTCAAAATGTAAAGTGTCTTGGAATGGTCTACACAAGTATCAAGTTAGTGTTTGGGAAGACCAATATGTTGTTGATATGCAACAAAAAATATGTTCGTGTAGAAAATGGGAATTAACCGGAATCCCATGTAAACACGCAGTGGCATGTATGTACAACATGGCTGCTAATGGAATATCAGTTGGGATTCCAGAATCTTGGGTTGATCCAGTGTATTGGGTAGATACATGGAAAAAGGTGTATATGAAGAAAGTTGATCCAATCAATGGCAGACAGCTATGGCCTAAATCTTCTTGTCCAACAATTTTAACTCCACCTAAGCATCACACTCCAATTGGAAGACCAAAAAAGAAAAGGACCAAAACAGTTAATGAAGTTGAACGTAATGGTAAGATTACCAAGCAAGGAAAGTCGGTCACGTGCTCTAAATGTAACAAACCAGGGCATAATAAAAAAACATGCAAAGGTCAAGAAGCTGTTCGTACAAAAGGGGTGTCTTCTCATGGGAGTTCAAGAGCAAAAGGGAAGCAACATGTTACTAAGTAATTTATTGGGTTTGGTTTTTTGTTTAAATGCTACTTTGGAATCGTTTTTTGATTTGTTATGGATTTGGTTTTTTGTTAGTTTTTAATGTATGGTGTTATGGATTTATGGAATTGTTATGTTTTTGTTTAAATACAACTATGGATGCTGCTGTTTTGATAGCAGCTTTTTTAATGTATGGATGCTGCTGTTTTGGCACTATGTATGCTTGCACAATGTATGTTTGCTGCTGTTTTAATGTGTGGATTTGTATGTTGTTTATGTATGCTTGCACAAAGCAGTTTGCACAATGGTGAATGGATAATTGCAACTGTGTATGCATGCTTGCACAAAGCAGTTTGCATAATGGTTTTAGAACAATTGCAACTGTGTATGTATGCTTGCACAAAGCAGTTTGCACAATGGTTTTTGAACAATTGCAACTGTGTATGTATGCTTGCACAATGGTGAATGGACAATCAATGGCAGACAGCAGTTTGATAGCACAATGGCTTGATAGCAGCATTTTGCAACTGTTGTGTTAGCTGCTGAATGGATGCCAGTCCATAATTGACAATTGTTTTGAACATACCAGTCCATAATTGCAACTGCTGAATGGATGGCAGACAATTGCAACTGATGTGTTAGCAGTTTGCACAATGGTTTTTGATACCTGCTGTTTTGAACATACTAGTCCATAATTGAACATACCAGTCCATAATTGACAATTGCAACTTCATTTTTTCACAACCATTAAACATACCAATCCACAATTGACAATTGCAACTTCATATTTTCACAGATACATCCATCAGTCAGACAATTGCAACTGCTACTCAACTTAACACACCAAAATGCAAAACATTAAACTTTTCATAACCATTAAACATACATACCAAAATCCCAGATACATAAACTACCGATTACATTGGATAAACTTTAACCTTCACTTAAAAAAATAACAAAAAATGAAAAACAACCAACTAATTCCTAACATATACTTCAATCTTCTCTTATCAACTTCACTTGAGCTTGCCTTTTCTTTGTAACTCTCGATGGACATCAACAATCCGGGGATGATTTGCGTAGCTCTTGCACACATTGGTGGGTCAACCCACCCAACAAAACCGCAATTTTTCCCCCTCATTGCACAATAATAGAAGCGTCGACCCGGGTTTGTTTTGGTCCAAGATGTAACAACTGATGTTTGGTAGCCGCATAAACAAATCACCATCTTCGATTCTTTCTAGGGTTTCACAACAACTGATGTTTGCTCGTCGACCTGGTGTTTTCTCCGATCGAAGGTTTCAAGGGTTCAACAGAGAGAATGGTGGGTGGGTTTCTCCGATCGACCTGTGTTTCTCCGTTCAATGGTTTCAAGGTTTCAAGGTTTCTAGGGCTCAAAATGAAGAAAAGAAAGATATAAAAAGAATGGGTTAGCTGCGAAATGACCAAAATGTCCCTTTTTACAAATCATCTAACATTTCTAACGGTAATATACTAACTAGAGTTAAGGGTGGGGACCAAATATGTAAATCAAAATTGCAAATAGGGACCAAATCCATAAGAAAAACGTTTCAGGGACCAAATCCAAAATTTGTATAAAACCACAGGGACCATCAGTGTAATTTACTCTTTTTTATATTATAAACCATGTAACAGTAAATTTATTTAGCCCGTGTATTACGCGGGATTGTAACCTAGTAAAATATATGTTAGCTTGTTAATAGACAAGAGTTAGTCCTTTCTAGTTAAAAGACAAGACTTGTTTATTTCGTGTACGAGTTATGACTTAGTTACACATATAGTTACCATCATATACATATATCCCTTTTTGCCTAACGACAACACTTAATCATAAAGTTTGCATTTTTAAATACATTCATAGCCTATAATCACACATAGACATATAGTCACACGTAGATTCTCATAAACCCTAGTTGCATATGTTTATACATGGAGGATGTGTAAATCTATGATAATTCATTCATGTGTATACATATCAGCCCAAAATATTAAACTTCATAAAAAAGGCATCTATCACTCACTCGACTGTCGGTAAGTATTCCCTAGCTAACTGGTCTACGCAAAAACAACTTATACATGATTTGTATGAAAGCTAACACTCAATACCATATAAAATGACCTGGTGTTGTCGACAACAATGTCACGAGTCATTATCGCCGAAAGTGTCACCAATGACCCATGGGCCTATACCCGAGCCATCTTCTGCCTTTCTTTCATTTGATAAACCAACACCCAAAACCTAATATTTTTAAATTTATATATTTTAAGGTATTATATTTAGTTATTATACCATGTAGTGGTTACTTATTGATATGTCGTAAGTGGTGAAATTAGGTCAAAGGAAGGATTGTTGTGGTGACTCATCGGTGCTAAAGACCCGATCAAATAAAAAAAGAGAACTTTTGATTTCTGTGTTTCTAAATACTTTACTAGTTAGCGTAAGCAGGGTGTTGATCCCACGAGAAGTCCGTGGATAGTGTCACGTGTAATCGATTAACAACTAATTAATTTCCTAGTGTCAGTAGACTGCAGAATTAAGGATAAATGAAATTAACCTAAAAATGGTTACTTTAAGAAACAAATCGAAACTTGGACTTATCTTAAATTAATGAGATGAAAGATATAACCCCCAAGTTCAGGAACGTAATTATGTTTACAACTTATGTTTTACCTACTCTTGCAATCGTATAGACATGATTTGTTTATCACACACGTTGAATGGTAATTACCAACTCGATATCTGCAGCAGCCTAAGAACCATACCAGATATTATCCGTTTTGGCAGCAGCACACCCTTAGGCCTCTGCCTCTCACAGTTTCAAAATGCGTCTGATAAGAAAGATATCCACCATATATAAGGAGTTTCCGTTCCACTTCTCAACCGATGTGGGACGTTACATCCTCCCCCACTGGGAGACCAGCATCCTCGACTCCTCACTGGCACACCAGTTCGCCCTTGCTCTGATACCATTTTTAACAACCCAAGAACTGTACTAGATATTATCCACTTTGGCAGCAGCAGACCCTAAGGCACCCGTCCCTCATGGTTTTAAAAGGCATCTGATAGGGAAGGTATCTAGCCTCATATAAGAAGGCTTTTGTTCCCCTTCCTAACCGATGTGGGATGTTACATCATTATGAAACCCTAGGTAAATCCCACATCGGTCCTAGATATGCGAGATCCAGTATCATAAGAAATATCCAATGTGTTATGCGTGTATAAGTTGGGGTGAGAGGAGAACTCTAAGTTGTGGGTGTATAAGTTGGGGATGAGAGGAGAACTCTAAAGTTAAACGTGCTCAAATGATAGCAATCCTAAGATGAGTGGCCTCCCTAGGAAGTTTTCGCATATGCAATAAAAGCATATACATGAGCTCCTAATAGGCAAAATAGACAATATTCAATGTAAAACTGAAAACTTGATGAGTAATAACCATATTAACTAACAAGAATAGTTAATTAACATATGATTCAAAACATATTAACAACTAAAAGTCAGTAAACAATCAATGTTCATGTCTTGACTAGATAAGAACACAAGTAAACACAAACTAATCACAAACCATCTACCCAAAGATGATCATAGATGGTTTAGCTTTACATCCTCATCATACTCTCTTCACTGATCAACTTGAGCATGTGACTTTTTTATAATAGATTACTAGAGGAGGTTCCAAATGTTGAAATTCATTCAAAAAACCGTTCTTAGGGCTGATAATTGTCTTTTTGAAACCCTAACGATAAGGGTTTTATAGGTCTTGAAATTTGAAATGATCATGAATTATTACATTAGATAGCAACTTATAGGTCGTAGGTTACGACCTACCTTGAGACAAAGGGCCACTCCCTCTGTCTTGCAGTTTTCCAAGGCGTTGTCAACACAGGGCACTAAGTTACACCATCAAGATCGTAACTTATGGCCTCATTTTTTCCTCCACAATTTTCTTTCTTTTAGCTTCTTTCCATCAATAGTATTGCTATCCTTCGAGCCCTCATTAAATAATGTGTATTAAGCTCTGTTAACCTACATTCAAACACGTAATAAATTATACCATTTGGTATATTAAGTATATTAATAACGTGATATTAACTATAAACGTGCATGCATAATGCTTAATTATCAATGGCCGATGATTATTATTACATTTTTATATGTACCTATTTGTTAGTAGGATATTTTTACTATTTTTTTAAAACTAACATAAAAACTTAACCTTTTGTTAGGGCTCGAGACCGTCAGTTTGTAACAAACAGTGTTCGAGGCCTGTTTCGTAGTTTCTTTAAAGTTGGGACTAAGGGTGAAATTGACACATACCCTAAGGACTATCTGTGTAATAAATCTAAAAAAATAAAAACAAAATTGTTTTCAAATCTTGCCAACTATATGTATTAAAATCCCATATGTCGGTGTCTACAAGGGAATTTTAGGAGTTTAAAAAGTTACCACCAAAGTTTAAGAAATTGCTAAAAGACCCCCTCACCTTCTATGAACAGTAGATTTTTTTTTCTATTTTTAGTTTATCACAAATTTTTTAATAACTTTTAAGTTTTAACTCAATACTTTTACATATTTTATAATTTAGCTTTTATATATTTTACTTTCCGTTTTGGTTCCATATACCTTTCAACTTTTAGAAAATTTACGTTTTACGTTGCGGTTTTAATTTTACGAGTTAACATACCACAATGTGCGCGTATGTACGTTGCGGTTTGAATTTTACGAGTTAACACGCCACAATGTGCGCGTATGGTTCAACGTGTTTACGACTACCTTTTTTTCTATTTAATGACCAATTTACATTGCGCGAGTCTTATATATATAAATCTTGAAAGTCGGTGTCCACAAGGACATTTTAGAGGTTTTGAAAGTTACCACCAAACTTTAAGAAGATACGTTTGGCAGGACAACCGCGGGGAAGGTGGTTGGTCCAGTTGAGCACACTTAAACCATCTTCCAACAAACCGGCCGGTTCGACTGAAAGAAATTGTAAATCCAAAATGTATTAAACTCAGTTTTATAGTGAATTTGAAATCCGAAGTTATTGCCACTATTTTATATCCACATAATTTAGTTATGTTATAGTTTTTAAGATTAGGTGTTCAGATTTTAATACAACATATATTTAATTATTTTTAGTTCTAATCAACTTTAAATTATCCACATGTTATATTCTTTTTTACTTTAATTCTTTCTTTAATATTTTGTTTTAGGATTGCTAATAATATTGCCCAGTTTATGAATCTCGTTTGACCGGTCCAACTAGTAAACTAATAAAATATCTGGCCCGTTGACAGGTCCTTATTTTATAGTTTTATACTAATATGGTTATCAGTTACCATGACGTCCCAAGAAAACCTCACGGCAACGCGCGAGGTTTAATTCCTAGTTATTTCCAAAAAAGGACTCGAAAGTACATTGTTGTCTAACTTGAAAATATTTAACCAACATTAAAATAATAGAAAACAACTATTCCTTACATAATTAAAGAACAAACTGTGATATTTTTAATAAAAGTTACGCCCTATCAACTATAACTTAAAAAGAAAAGTCAGTAGGGGTTTTCACTAGCTTTTAGGCCCTGTTTGGTTGCCTCTTATTGATTTGGGTCAGATGTTTATGTCTGACCCGGTCAGACGTTGATGTTTGGTTTTTGCCTTTTATTGACACCCACCTCTTATTACCCTTCTTATTACCCTCTTACTGGGTCAGATTCTCACCACAATCTGACCCAAAACACAATCACTGACCGACACCTCTTCACCGCCGCTGCTCTTCACCTGGCCTCCACCCGCCGCTGCTCTTCACCGATCCCCTCCACCCGCCGCTGCTCCTCACCGGCGCCCTTCCTCCGCCACTCCCCTTCACCTCGTCTGCACTTGCGATTCTTCAATTCAAACTTCAACTCCAAACAACCCCCAAATATCTCATACCTGTAATCGCTTCTGCTGATCGTCTTTCGTTGATTGTTTTGAGTTTTAACCCCTAGAAAAGGGGATTCTTGATTCTATTTAAGGTGTTGTCGAAACGAATGATGGGGATATTGCTGGTGGAGGCAAGGCTGCTGTCTCCGTTTCGTGCTCGATTTGCCTCGAGGTTGTGACGGATGATGGTGGTCGTTCTTGGGCGAAGCTTCAGTTTCATCTAGGTTAGTAACTTCTTTTGATTTGATTTAGATGATCAGTGAGTTTGATATATTGTATGTTGTTTTTTGTTTCCGATTTGAACTTGTTTTGGTGTTTGTTTGATGTGACCCTTGGGAATTGTGAATCATCTTCTTGTAGAAGAACTTATTAGTTGTGATGTTATAAGGTATGGATCCTATGGGCAAACCAACACTCAATGATTTTGGATGCTTACTTGTGATTTTGGGTTAAACAGCTTGTGATTTTGGGTGTTTAGTTGTGATGATTTGCAGATCTATTGGTATGGTAGTTAAAATAGTTAGAGGGGTAAAATAATCATTTTATACAGTTATTCAGATGTCCAATCAAACAGACTTAAACTGGTTCAACACTTATTGGTTCAGACCTCTTACTGGTTCAGACCTCTTACTAGTTCAGCACTTATTCAATCAGATGCTGCCAAACAGCCCCTTACTCCTCTTTAACTTTAAATTTTGATATTTTCACCTCCCAATTTTCTTAAACACAAATAAAAGGTCAATTTAACCTTTTTAAGTTTTAAAGTTTCGTGTTAACTTTGCATAATATAAATTTGAATCAGCTTACGTTTGAACGTAATAAAAATGGACGTGTCAAATATAAAATGTTTACGTGCTTAATTTTATATACGCTTTTACACTGTTTACATTTCGACATGCGTCTACGTTTGACATGGTTTTGTTAAGAGATTAGTTGTGTCAAATATAAAATGTTTTCGTGTTTATTTTATGTACGCTTAGGGTTGGTCTACATTTCGGCATAAGTTTTGTTTCGAAAAGCGTTGGGTCAAATATAATACTTTTTTATTTACTCTACGTTTCGACGTAAATTTAATTCGGAAACAAGTCGGACTGAATGTAAGTCTATGTTTGGACTTAATTTTTTTTGAAAAAAATATTAGATCAAATATAATATGTTTTCATTCAATGGTTTAAATTCAAGTTACTCTACGTAGTGACGTAAATTTAATTTGAAAACGAATCGGCTCTATTGTAATTTATACGACATTACTTCGCGTATGATGTCACGCCAACGCGAGGTGGGGCGCCAAAGCAAAGTGGGTAAAATACCTTGTTTATAAACATCCGACGCATCACAAGTGTAACCTATTAACCTAATAAAAAAACCAAAAGTCACAAGAATGTATTACCAATGAAAGATGGTAAAACTTGATTATACTGAATGAATTTTTCTTCTTCTATTTTTATAATTTATTTATTAATATTATCCATTATCTTCTGGAATTCATAATATTTTATAAAGTATTTGAGAAGATCGGAATAGCAATTTCACCATGGTTTCAACTTTCAAGAAGTTTATAGAGGCATTTTGGTAATTCCATAGTGAATTTTAATTTAATTTTTTTAACGGTAAATGTGCAACCAATATCAGTCTTATTTTAATCGGGTCTAACTATCCGTTTCCAAACCGAGACCGTACACCCAGTCCTTTTAGTAGAAAACTCAATACTGAAAAGCTCACTGACTAAACTTTAAACATTATGTTTACAATGAGACTTAAACTCATAAGCTCCCTCTATATATATGTATAGACATCTCAACTTAATCGGTTGAGATAAAGATAATTGATAATTCAGTTTTTTATATTAATGCATTAAATGAAATTCAAATTACCGCATTAAATGAAATGATAATAATAGTAACCATAAAACAATTACTAATAGTATTTAATTAAAGTGACAATATCTTATATTTGTAAAAATAGAAACAATTTTAATAATAATTTTAAAAGTAATAATATAAACAAATGACTACTAATAAGTTTAAAATGATAAAGTTTAGTGTAAAAATACGTCGTATATAACAAAGAATAATTTTAATAATGACAAAAACAATACCAATGCAAATTAATAATTATAATTGTTAATAATAGATCAGTTGCAAGTAAAATTATTATCGAGTAAATAGAGAATAACATATATTCGTAATATAATCATTTCGTTATAAGACATAGTTGTTTGACAAGTTCAAAATGGTATATGTTTATTTATATCAATTTATTTTCAAAATCTCATAGTTGTGTTTAAACTCAATAGCTTAAGAACATATATGTAATATGATGGTAACAAAATATAATTAACAATAATGACATTAATACATTAAAGGATAATAACTATGGTTGTACCAGTGATACAAGTAATATAATAATAGATAATACATCTTAAAAAAACCACAATGTTATGTAAAAACTAAAAAAAACTAATGAAACCGGTTATATAATTTACAATTTTTTATCACCACCCTTTATATTTGTGTATGTGTATATATAAATAATGGTATTGATCAAATGAAAACCGTAGCATGGTTTACATATACGTCACATATAGGTTATGTATACGTAACAATTTTCAATCGACATAGTGTTACGTATACGTAAAACTCTTCATTCTCGTATTTATGTTCAACATATATGTAACAAAAGCTTAAATGACCTTTTAACAATTAAAATAACAAAAAAATTGTGAATTGTGTTATTAGCTTACATGGTTTTCTTTGTTTTTTACATAACTATTTGTTTTTCAGAAACATCCCCTTATAATAATGTTATAACAAGTACATATAATTTACCGTTACATATATATTTGTGTGTGTACAAGTTTCATTATTTGGTTATATGTAAACATGTTTATTTATATTTAAATTTGAATATACCGTTACGACGTTTTTTATATGTTCAAAATCACACGGCGAAGCACGGGTTAACTCGCTAGTATTTTATAATAAATAACCTTTTACAAAATGCCTTAAAAATTTAAAAATGACATAAATGCCCAACCATATAACAACATGCTATAAAAGACAGGCCCATCCTCCCACTATTTTTAGAGCTCTCTACCCTCAACACTCTATACATATTACATCATCAACACATCCAAAGGAAAACAAATTATGGTTCTCCCTGAATCTGAATCACAGGTTGACAAAACTGTAACCGATGCTTGGGACTACAAGGGCCGCCCGGCTACCCGCTCCACCACCGGTGGCTGGACCAGTGCCGCCATGATCCTAGGTACACCACCACTATATATTTACAACCACTTGAAGTAGTCTAGAGATGCTTCATTGTATCGTTTTGTGATCTGATGTATTTTATGAATCTGCAGGGGTGGAGGCATGTGAAAGGCTCACGACGTTAGGAATCGCGGTTAATTTGGTCACGTATTTGACTGGTACCATGCATTTAGGTAACGCTGACGCCGCCAACGACGTCACTAACTTCATGGGTACCTCTTTCATGCTATGTCTCCTAGGCGGTTTCGTTGCCGACACCTTTCTCGGTCGGTATCTAACCATTGCAATATTTACAGCCGTTCAAGCACTGGTCAGTAAAGTATTTCTTTAAATCATGCTTGAAAATTATTGTATATTATATGTATTTTATGCTTTAAAAAATTATGTAATTTTAAAGTTTTACAAGAAATATGAAATTATATTTTTTTAAGTCAAAAGGGGTATGATTAAAATAATTTGCCTAATTCTTTTTTATAATTTATAGGGTGTGACAATTTTAACGATCTCAACCGCTATTCCAAGCTTACAACCACCAAAATGCACCAAAACAGATGGTTCGTGTGTTCCGGCCAACGGTTTCCAACTAGCCATCCTATACCTCGCGCTCTACCTAACCGCTCTCGGGACCGGAGGACTCAAGTCCAGCGTGTCGGGTTTCGGGTCGGACCAATTCGACGAGTCTAACAAGGAAGAAAAGGGGCAAATGACCACTTTCTTTAACTGGTTCTTTTTCTTTATAAGTATCGGGTCACTAGCAGCGGTTACAATTCTAGTTTACATCCAGGACAACCTCGGGCGCCGATGGGGTTACGGGATCGTGGCGTGTTGCATCGGGTTGGGGTTCATGATCTTCTTGTCGGGTACCCGAAGGTACCGGTTCAAAAAACTGATGGGGAGTCCGCTAACTCAAATAGCATCGGTTTTTGTCGCGGCGTGGAAGCAACGGCACTTGGAGCTACCCTCAGATACTTCTTTGTTGTTCAGTGTGGATGATGTTCCGAAGGAAGATGATCCCCGAAAACTAAAGCAGAAGTTGCCCCATAGCAAACAGTTTCGGTGAGTCTTTTTTTAATTTCTTGTTAATTAATTAAATTGATCTACAAATTTGTTTGTATTTGTGTGTAATTCACATATGATTCATATTTAATACGTACAAAGTAAAGTGATCAATATATTTAATATGGTGAAAGCAAAAGTGCATGTTTGCATGTGTGATGGATCAAAAGCAATGGGTCCCGGGGAGCATCACGAGAACCTGAATGACCCAGACTGTCAACTGTTTGTGTCTGATGAATATTGGACCATTGTATAGGGAATCTAAAGGTGTAAATGACCGACCACTATTACCAATTACGAGTGGATGATTGATGTGTGAGTTATCGTTTTAAAATGTTATTTAACGACTGTTTGAGATCAGTTTGTTAATAAAGGTTTATATACCGAGTTCGGACTTTAAGTATGTAGTTTGAAACGAGACGAGTTAGAGCTTTTTTAAAGTTAGATGATCTAAGTTGGAGCTTGGACTCGACTCGATTTAACTTATTTATAAACCAAGGAAAATGAATATTAGTTAATCATATCTATTAACTTGTGTAATCTGTTTATAGTGTTAATGTAATTACTTTATACATCATTGTAATTGTAGTATGTGGCAAGTGAAATAGTTTTAAACAATTTTCGGGTTCATGCGTAAATCTCTAGGGTTCAACGTGCGAACACATGTTTTAATCAAAATATTTATACTTGTTTTAATGATTGCATTTCATGCATTTGTAGATTTCTTGATAAGGCAGCAATCAAGAATGAAAAACCCGGTGAAGGTTTAAAGGTAAGCAAATGGTACCTTTCAACTACAACCGATGTGGAAGAAGTCAAAATGGTGATCACAATGCTACCAATTTGGGCAACCACAATCATGTTTTGGACGATATACGCACAAATGACAACTTTCTCAGTGTCACAAGCCACTACCATGGACCGCCACATCGGGAAATCCTTCCTGATCCCCGCGGCTTCACTCACCGTCTTCTTCGTGGGCAGCATTCTCCTGACGGTCCCTATCTACGACCGCATCATAGTCCCACTCGCCAAAAGGGTCCTTAAACACCCACAAGGGCTAAGCCCACTTCAACGTATTGGCGTAGGCCTAGTCCTATCCACATTTGCAATGGGTGCAGCCGCGTTGATTGAAATCAAGAGGCTGCACATTGCTCAGTCCCATGGGTTGGTCGATGACCCCTCGAAGGTGGTCCCACTTAGCGTGTTCTGGTTGGTCCCACAGTTTTTCTTTGTGGGGTCGGGTGAGGCGTTTACTTACATAGGACAACTTGATTTCTTCCTAAGGGAATGTCCTCAAGGTATGAAGACAATGAGCACAGGGTTGTTTTTAAGTACACTATCATTAGGCTTCTTCTTTAGCTCATTGTTGGTGACCATAGTGCACAAAGTGACCGGTGACTCGAACCCATGGATCGCCGATAACTTGAATAAGGGGAAGCTTTATAACTTCTACTGGTTGCTTACGGTTCTAAGTGTTATTAACATGGGGTTATACTTGATAGGAGCAAGATGGTATGTTTACAGGGAGCATAGGCTTGCTAGGGATGATATTGAGCTGAAAGAAGCTGATCAAGTTATTTGACCATGTTCTTTATTTAACTGTCTATCTAAAACTATTTACTTTGTATAATATTTCTTATGAAGATGACGATGACGATGACGACGACGAAATAATGGAGATGTGAAAGTGCACCCACCCATTATTATGTTAGTTCAACAAATGGTGATCAATATAAAGTTTATATATGCAGCTTTGTGATGTGCTTTATTTTCTTTTAGTGGTTAGAAAATGTGGTAAATGGTACTAAAAGCGTGAAACCAAAGGAAAGTAGATGCTACAAGAGGTACCACTTTACATGACCATCAACTTGATCTCTGCACTTCTTTTTTAATACACAGAACAACATTGTATTTTAGGATTAACACGAATACAATCATTATAGCTTAAGGTACAACCTTTAAGCAAAAAGGTAGTTGGTAATTAGCAATATTAGAATGGGTGAACAATACATATATAACTAAATAACATATCCCTCAAAAGATATAATATTAATAACTTGCATACATACACACGTCCAATAAAAGAATATTTCGCATAAAGAACTATAAGAATCGCTATAAGCACCTACACATGTAGTGATGATCATATATGCAAGCAAAAATTATAAAAAAGTCATTAAACTTTTGTGATAAAATTATAAAACCAAGGCAAAAATTCAAACTACCAAGACTCTCTTCTATTCTCTTAGTTTATCTTTAAATATATATATATATATATATATATATATATATATATATATATATATATATATTAATATTAATATTAATATAATGCAAGTCAGTTTTATAATATTGAAGCTAGAAGTGTCCTTGCGCGTTGCATATATAGTTGTATCATGGACTTGAATACGAAAACGTGAATACAAAAACATTTGTAATGGTTATCACTCTAACATAGAACCTCAAGACATCAAGCAACTAAAAGAAAAGATATAATAACATTAGCAAAACATAATAAACATAACAATGTGTTGATGTAACTCCAGTTTTCACAAGTTTTCACGATTGAAAAAACAACGTTAGCAAATACAAAAAACCGTACATGCAATGAAGAGAGAGAGAAAAAAAACTAGTTAACTTCTACACATGCCTTAAGTTTTACTTTCATACCTTTTTAGCGTAACTGTTCGGTTTTTCTATTTGTCCATGTACTTTTCGAAGAAAAAAAATGAAAAAAATTAAGAAAACCGCTTGGAAAAAATGAAAAATGACACTGATTGGACTTTGTTGTTATATTAGTGTAATGAAGTCAACTTGTGATCAACCGATATAGTTTTCTCTTTGCATTGTGTTGTTTAGAAAGTACAGAGGGTAATTGTGTCATTACTTCATGTTTGGAGGGTTGTATTGGTAATAGTTGCAGGGTTGTTAATTACCGTTAACAACTTGCACTTGGGTATAAATCAGGAGATATGTAGGTCAAAGAGAGCTCTCAATTTTTTTTGTATTCTTCTTCATTGTGTAATTGATTGGAATCAAAGTAATCATGAAGTCGTTTATGTTCTATTGATTCAAAGTGCTCAATTCGTGTGATTCAATTTCTCAACAATTGGTATCAGAGCCATCGGTGGCTCGAATTGAGAAAGGGTTCGAATCAAAGGAAGAATCGAAGAGAGAATGGGGTCGACAAAGTTCGAAATCGAGAAGTTCGATGGCAGGAACGACTTTAGCCTATGGAGAGTCAAGATGAGGGCACTCCTGGTGCATCAGGGACTTGCCGATGCGTTGTCCAGCGGAGATGCAAAGATCCCAAATGGGGCTACCGACAAAGAGAAGAAGGAGATTACGGAGAAATGGAAGGATATGGGTGTCAGGGCTCACAGTGCGATCATCCTTAGTCTAAGAGATCGTGTACCGCGTGAGGTGAAAAGAGACGACTGCAGCTGGGGTTTGGTCTAAACTCGAATCGCTTTACATGACAAAGAGTCTGGCTAATCGATTGTATTTGAAGAAGAGGCTCTATACCTTTCAGATGAATTTAGGGAAGTCTATTGAATATCATACGGATGATTTCAATAAACTAATTTTGGATTTAGAAAACATAGAGGTTGTAATAGATGAAGAAGATCAAGCTACCATATTCTTGACTTCTTTACCTACACACTATGAACACTTTGTAGATACTCTATTTATGGTAGAGATTCTCTGTCAATGGAGGAAGTACTAGCTGCTTTAAACTCCAGAGAATTAAAGAAGAAGTCTGACTTGAAAGAAGAAGGTGGAGAGGGCCTGCATGTAAGGGGTAGATCAGATCTCAGGTCTTCAAAAGATCATCGACCGAGAGTCACTCTAGATCGAAGTCAAAGTACAATAGAAAATGCTTTATATGTCACTCAGAGAAGCACCTAAAGAGAGACTGTCCTGAATGGAAGAAAAGACAAGGAGGTGAGTCTAGTGGGACCAAGAACTCATCACATTGCACTCAGTCTGATGACAATCAGATGGATACGAAAGTGAAGATATGTTGATGGCTATCAAAGCGGGGGAGAAAGATGGTTGGGTACTCGACTCTGGTTGTTCTTTTCATATGACACCAGTTAAAGAGGTGTTAGTTGATTTCAAGAGGCAAAATCTTGGAGCAGTTAAACTGGTGATGATAGAGATTGTGAGATCCAAGGGGAAGGCTCAGTCATGTTTAGGCTGCAAAATGGCACTGAGTTCAAGATGGAACGTGTAAGGTATGTACCGGATCTGAAAAGGAGTCTCTTATCCATTGGCACTTTTGAGAAATTAGGCTGTCAAGTGTGCCTTAAAAATGGAAAGGCAAAGGTAATTAGGGGATCCTTAGTGTTATTCTCAGGCACAAGAAGAGAGAATAACATCTATACACTAGATGGTGAGGCATTAGTCAAAGGTGTCTCTCTAGTGACATCCTCTAATGAGAGTGCAGTACTATGGCACCAAAGACTTGGGCATATAAGTCAGCAAGGGTTGATAGAGCTTAATAAGCAAGGTGTATTACCTGATGTAGCTAATTGTGAAGTTGGGTTCTGTGAGCATTGTGTAATTGGTAAGGCTCATAGGGTGAAATTTAACAAGGGAATTCATAAGACTACTGGTGTGTTGGATATGTACATGCTGACTTGTGGGGGCTAACCAAACATCTATCACTAGGGTGTGCTAGTTACTTTTTATCAATTATTGATAATCATTCAAGGAGGGTGTGGGTGTACATCTTAAAGAAAAAGTACAAGGCATTTGGTAAGTTTAGGGAGTGGAAGACACTAGCGGAGAAGCAAGTTGAAAGAAAGGTGAAGAAATTAAGAACTGATAATGGTTTGGAGTTTTGTAATAAAGAGTTTCACAGCTATTGTAAGGAACATGGAATAGGAAGACATCTTACTATTCCTGGTACCCCTCAACAGAATAGATTAGTTGAGAGGATGAACAGACTTTACTTGATAAGGTGAGGTGTCTCTTATCCTGTTCTGGATTGCCAAAGTCATTTTAGGCTGAAGCAGTTACCACTGTAGCATACTTAATCATCAGGTCTCCTAGTGCCGCTCTAAATAAGAAAACCCCTATGGAAGTATGGTCAGGAGAGAGACTGAACTACAATAATCTGAAGGTGTTTGGGTCATTGGCGTTTGCTCATAGTAATTAGGGAAAATTAGAACCAAGGGCACAAAAGTGTGTGTTTCTGGGTTATACTGAAGGTGTCAAAGGTTATAGACTGTGGAGAATGGCTGATTCAAAAGTGATAACAAGTAGAGATGTTACTTTTAATGAGAACATGATGTATAGAGACTTCATGAGCCAGTCTGGAAAAAGTGTGTCTAGTACTCCAAATCTTAGTGAAGTTCAAATTGAGGTGGAGGTACAACCAAAGAATGATGAGCTACATGATACTGATGCTTCAGTTGGTGAGCCTGAATATAGTATTGCCAAAGACAGACCAAGGAGGAAAGTTCAACCTCCATTGAGGTTTAGAGATGAAGATGATATGTCTGCTGTGGCATTCTTATCAGCTAAACAGGAGGCTGTACTAGAGCCACTTACATTTGAAGAAGCTGTTACTTCAAAAGATAAGTCAAAATGGATAGAAGCCATGGAGGAAGAAATGAAGTCACTACAAAAGAATGAGACTTGGGAACTAGTTGAGAAACCAGTGGATCATAAGTTGGTAGTCTGCAAGTGGCTATACAAGTTAAAGGATGGGGCTTCTCCTGATGATCCGCTTAGATTCAAAGCTAGGTTGGTGGCAAAAGGGTATACTCAGAAAGCTGGAGTGGACTATACAGAAATCTTCTCGCCTGTGGTGAAACACACATCAATAAGGATGATATTGTCAATAGTAGCTTGCCAAGATCTAGAGTTGGAGCAATTAGATGTGAAGATAGCTTTTCTACATGGTTATTTAGATGAAAAGATCTTTATGACTCAACCTAAAGGTTTTGAGTTAAAAGATGGAAAGGAGAAGGTCTGCTTGCTGAAAAGGTCCTTGTATGAACTAAAGCAGTCCCCAAGGCAATGGTATAAATGGTTTGATGACTATATAACAAGTCATGGGTTTAAGAGAAGTGATTATGATAGTTGTGTGTATCTAAAGGAATATACCAAAGGTCAATGTGTTTATCTATTGTTGTATGTAGATGACATGCTGATAGCCTGTAAAGATAAAGGTGAAATTGAAGCAACTAAGCAACTCTTGATGAATGAGTTTGAAATGAAGCAGCTTGGTCAAGCTAGAAAGATTATTGGTATGGAAATTTCTAGGGACCAGGGCTGTGGACAACTGGGAATTCTCAGAAGGCTTACTTGATGAAGGTGTTAAAGAATTTTGACATGGATAAGAGTAAACCTGTAAGTACACCTTTTGCTCAGCACTTTAAGTTGTCTAATGCTGATTGTCCTTTAACAGAAGAAGAGGTGACTATATGTCACGAGTACCTTATGCAAATGCTGTGAGGAGTCTAATGTATCTCATGGTGTGCAGTAGGCCAGATATTAGGTATGGAATGAGTATTTTAAGCAGGTTTCTTGCTAACCCAGGTAAAGGCCATTGGGGTGCAGTAAAATGGATGCTACGGTACTTGAATGGAACTAGAGATTATGGGCTGGTGTATGGGGTGGAAGGAATGTCAAGTAAGGCTATCACTGGCTATGTAGACTCAGACTATGCAAAGGACCTGGATAAGGGAAGGTCTATAACAGGTTATGCTTTTAAAGTGCTTGGTAATCTTGTAAGTTGGAAGGCTAGATTACAATTTGTGGTTGCTTTATCTACCACAGAATCAGAATATATTGCACTCACTGATGCAATGAAAGAAGCATTATGGTTAAAAAGGTTTGCATCTAATTTGGGGTTAGTTGGAGATGCAATTGTGTATTGTGACAATCAAGGTGCAGTTCAGTTAACAAAGAACTGTGTGTTTCATGAGAGGACTAAGAATATCAGGGTTAAGTATCATTTTATTCGAGAGATTATCAGCTCTAAAGAAGCTGAGGTTGCACAAGTGGATACTGAACTGAATGCTGCAGATGTCTTTACTAAAGCTTTACCTATATCTAAGTTTCAGTTTTGTTTGACTGCTTTGGGTATTGGTTGAGTGTTGTGTTGATTAAAGTTGGCTTCAAGGTGGAGATTGTTGTTATATTAGTGTAATGAAGTCAACTTGTGATCAACTGATATAGTTTTCTCTTTGTATTGTGTTGTTTAGAAAGTACAGGGGGTAATTGTATCATTACTTCATGTTTGGAGGGTTGTATTGGTAATAGTTGCAGGGTTGTTAATTACCGTTAACAACTTGCATTTGGGTATAAATCAGGAGATATGTAGGTCAAAGAGAGCTCTCAATTTTTTTGTATTCTTCTTCATTGTGTAATTGATTGGAATCAAAGTAATCAAGAAGTCGTTTATGTTCTATTGATTCAAAGTGCTCAATTCGTGTGATTCAATTTCTCAACAGACTCGAACATGCTCCCCTTCGTAGGAGGGGCAATGCGCTAAACTCGAGAGTCGAGACTAGCTAGCTCCTTGTTGTAGTGTTGCAACATAAATATTTATATCCTGTCTTTAATTCTGATTTATTTACAAAAAATAAAATCAAACGACTCTCACATGCCAATCTTAGATTAGACATTATCAGACTAAACGTTTTGAAAGTTATTCCTTTTTATGAAACTAAAAATGTCCTAGCTTGTTGCACGGTTAATTACACCGTGAAGTTGAATATTAAAATGCGAATAAAATATCATGTTTATCAATGTTATCACTTCGATGTGAAACCTAGAGCATCAAGCAAATAAAACAAATAAATAGCATTAGCAACACATAATAAACTTAAACAAATGTATTATATTAACACAAGTTTCACATTGTTCCACAAACGTAAAAAAACAACGTTAGCAAATAAAATAAATCCTTTAATAAAACTACTCGATTTTTCTATTTGTCCATCTTTTTTTTGGATAAAAATTTGCAAAAGAAATAAGAAAATCGCACAGGGAAAAATGAAAAAACAACACCGATTGGAATCAACCCTATGCTGGCTTGTTGGAATGGTAGTTGCTAACCGCTAGACTAGCTAACTCTTTTTTGTTATAGAGTTACGACATAAATGCCCATATCTTTTTTTAACCCTGATTTAATAAAAACAAGGAACCAAGTGGCTCTCACTTGATTAGACCTTACCAAACCTCAACTAATCAGATGTGTACTTCAATGTTATTGTTTTATATGTTCTTAATAATTCTATGAAATTTATAAAACTTGAACACATGTTATTGTTTTATATCTTCTTTTCATGCATGTATACTTCAATGTTGAGTTGGGTGTGGGTTAAGTTGAGCCTTATTTCATTGGGCTTGGGCTAGCTAATCATCATCATCATCATCTAACGCCATCATCAATACCGCCGGAAACTATCATCATGGCGACAGAATCACCATACCACCACCGCCAACACCCACAAACTGAGCACGTTCCCCACCACATACCATCACCAACACATACCACGCTGGCAGAGCAATTGTCTGCTACCACTATCGTCGGCCAGCACCTCACCTCACAGCCCCACCACCATGACCATCTCCTAACCACCCCAAACCTCCTTGCGATCTGTTGTAGCTGTTACAGATTTGGTTGCGGTGGCATTGAGTGATGGTAGCGTTGGTGGTGGCGACGGACGGAGATGGCGGCAGTTGCAGTGATGATACGGTGAAGGAGGAGTGGAGGTGAGCTTAGATACCTTTGTGTTACATGTGTTATGATAATAAACATCGAGTTAAAAACCATACAATTATGAATAGGAGATTGTGAGCTACAAAACATACTTAGATTTGAGAAAATGGAATCTACATGTACATTGAAACGGAGATTTTGTTTTATAGTAAGTAATCGTTATTATAATTGTGTTTGACTTTGTGAATATTGATATTTAAAAATGTTTGTTTAAAAAAATATGATATTAAAAGTATTTTAATTTTAATAAAGATCGATCAGATAGAAACTAAGTTTATCTATTAAAAGTTTTTAATTTTAAGATAAAATTACAGAAAACGTTCTTTAAGTTTATATAAAGTTGCAGGTATCGTACTTTATCTTTAAAATGTACTCTAAACATCCTTTATGTTAACATTTTGTAACAGAATTCGTCCTTTAGACTAACTGTCGTTAACTTTTTCAGTTAAGTCAAGGGTAATTTGATCTTTTTACCTTTAAAGGACTATTAATGTAGACTTTTCAAAACGTAAAGGACGTTTTCTGCAACTCTTTTATTTTACATAATTTATGTATTTTTACAATAATACATCTACATATTATTTTTAAATAACATAATATATATTATTTAATTATTTTCATCCACGTATTATCTGTAAATATCTATTGTATAATTTATATTATTTATTTATTTATATTATAAATACGTGGATGAAAAAAATAATGTATATATAATATATATATATATAAGACGCGAGTGAATATAATTAATTAGCTATACGTGCATGAAAATATTTAATATATTTAATTATGTATGAATTTATATGTATATATAATACATGGATCAAAACAATAATATATATTTATCGTATATAAATAAAATTATATATTTTATCTAACTCTAAACACTGTTTTATTATTTATTATTTATATAATTTATATTTATATATAATATGTGGATAAAAATAATTAAATTATATGTATATATATTCGTTATATAAAAATCATATGTATATGTATTCTTATAAAAATACATAAATTAAATAAAAGATAAAAAAGTGATAGAAAACATCCTTTATGTTTGAAAAAAATACGTTAATAGTCCTTTAGAGTCAAAAGACCAAATTGCCCTTGATTTAACGGAAAAACTTAACGACAGTTAGTGTAAAGGACGATATCTGTTACAAAATGTTAACATAAAGGACGTTTAAAGTACTTTTTAAAGATAAAGGACGATAACTGTAATTTTATATAAACTTAAAGGACGTTTTTTGTAATTTTGTCTAATTTTAATAAAGATCAGATAGAAATTAAGTTTAATTTTATTAAAATAACTTTGATTAAAATAGTTTTAATGAAATATTTTATTTATTTTTAGAAAAAAATTTATTTTAATTAACATAATAGTAAATTGATATTTATTAAGCAAATTTATTAAGAAAACTATACATATATATACTAATTTATAACTTTTATTATAGTGAAGACGTGTGTACAAATCCTAGGTGGAGCCTAGGTGGATATTTATAAATATAATAATATGTAATTATATTATATTAGAGCTAATTTTAGTTTATTAAATAATATTTAGTGTACAAAATATAGAAAGTCAGATTATGTTATCCTTATCTGCTTGTTTGTGTAGAACTTGAAAAATCATATATAATTTTATTGTTTTTTTGTCCACCAATTTACCTAAGATGTATTTTGATTCAAACTTATTTAAACTTGTAACAAAACCTACCCATTAAATCAATAAATTATCTTCTTAACAATATTTTTTAGATAAGCGAAATATTTAAATAGAAAGTCTTTTAAAACTAAAAAGTCTAAGAATAATCTTAACCATCCATTTTCTTAATCAATGGTTGAGATTAAATCATAGGAAAAAATTTGTTAGAAAAGTTATTTTAGTAGTAGTCACTTTTGTTATTTTTTTACAAATTTTCTCATATCTTTTAAATGTTCATAACTTTTATATACGACATTATTTTTTTATAAAAAATACACTATTAAAACCAGTGTTTTTTATCTTTAAAACAAGTATAGTATTGTTATATAAAATTATTAAAAAAATTTAACGTTTTTAAGCTCATATCTCGTCATTATGTCGTTAGTGTAGTTCATTGTGTCTTTCGCTTGGTTATTGTGTTAATTCTGAATACTATTGTGTTTTTTTCTAAATGATGAACTTTAAAGACTATAATGATGGAATAGCATTGTTGTTTATCTCTAATATGTAAAAATATAATAATAAATTAACAACTAATTAATCAAATACACTAAAAAACAATGAGAAAGTCATTGTGTTATCTTGAATAATATAGGTTTCGAAAAAGACATTGTTGTAATAATATCATTGTGTATTTGTAATGGAAAAACACAATGAATAATAACAAATTTACATAATCTATTAAAAATAATAACAAAAATAACGCATTCTGTTATTTTTAATATTATTAGTTTTAAAAACTAAATTGTTGAAAGTATATTATTGTGTTTTCTAATTTTAAAACACAATGATAGATTACAAGTTTATAACCTATAAAAACAATAACAAAAATAATACAAATAATTTAAAACGTAAAACACAATGATTAATACACATAACAAATGATATAAAATATATGATACAATTAACTGATATGTGACACAAAGAACGTATAAAACACAATAAGCTGATGTATTTGACACAATAATCAAAATATCATTATTTTTAAAATAATAGAAGGACAATTGTTAAGAGCACAATATTTATTAGACTTTTTAAATTAAACATGTTTTTTTAGTATAACCCTACCCCTTAGATGCTTATAATTTAGAAAAAAGATTCAAATACAAATGTATTTTTGCTATAAAGTGTGAGAAAACACAATGAATAAAAAAAGTCATAAAAAATTATATCTCATAATATAAATCAAATTTGAAAAAAGTAATTCCGAGCTTTTATTCCCCTAACCATCCTCACAAAGAAAAAAAATAAATTAAAAATAAAAAATAACGTTTTTTTGTGTCATTTATGAAAAACAGAACGGCGTCATGGTGTCATTACGAAAGACACAATGGCGTCATTGTGTCATTACGAAAGACACAATAGCGTAATTGTGTCATTACAAATGACATAAAAATGATACAATGACGTCATTATGTCATAAAAAGACATAATAAAAAAATTATTTTTTTCTAAAATAGGATGACGAAAGAAATAGAGACTTCGAATTACTTTTTTCAAATTCGATTTAGATTGTAAGAGATAATTTTTTGTATTTTTTTAGTATTATTGTGTTTTCTCACACTTTATAGCAAAATATATTTTGTATAATAACATCATCCATTCACCCTATAATTTATAACAAAAATCTTATTAATATAATTTAACATTTAATGTCAGATTTTCTCGCAGCATAAAAATATATCTTCCTATTCTAATAAAAAGGTATATGGGATGACACGTGTCAACACCACAATCATTCTCACCAAAATTTTCCCGTCTATCTCTCCTATTAAATAATTATCTTAATTACTAATAATACTATTTAACACTTTTTTAGATTTAATAAATTAATAAAGAGATCTATTTATTAATGTTATTTTTAAATAAACAATTTTTTTATAAAATAATAAATTTATTTAAAGCATAAGACTTTTTTAAAAAATACGAAATATTTAAAATTGGTATTTTTAAAAAGTTATTTTTTAAAACCAAAATAATCAAATTTAAGAGTTATAATAAGAAAATTTTTAAAAATGACAGTTTTATACGGTTTGTTTTAGAACAAAATGTTTATTTATTTTTTTTAAAAAAAATAAAGTTTTAAAAAGTTGATATCACTATTTTATAACTTACAGTCATTTCTAATACATAATTTCAGTGATATTATATCGTAAAATATTATTTTATAATTAATAATTTTGTTATATTAATTTTTTATTTATTCAACCTGTGTAACACACGGGTTACTATAACTAGTATTTAATAAAGCATTAATTGAAAGACCTGTGGCGCGAATATATTAAAATATGCTTATTTTTAATTTTTTGAAATTGTATTCGTACCTAAACTAACGGACTAAACATTTAATTATTCTCGTAGAGTAAAATTATAAATAACTTTTTTTTCATTTTTAAGCATGACTTTTGAATATTGTTAATGTGTGTGCGTGTGTGTGTGTATATATATGTGTGTGTGTGTGTGTATTAGTTTATAAATCTGTGTATTACACGAGATTATACAATATAAATTTTATATAACTCGGTGATGTGTATTAGTCGGACTGAAACATTATACCCGTTCATAGTTCACGTCTTTTAGTGTGTGAACAAAAATACTTACCAAATTATTAACCCCAAAAAACCTAGCAAGTAAAAAAGAAATTAACAAATGTAAACCAAGTTATATTATTTTTATACCAATTGATTTTAATCAGTTATAACAAATTGAATCTCACAATAATAAATATATACATATATTCAAACAATACATACAAAGTTTTTAAGAGCTTAAAGGTAATCTTTTGACATTTACTATTCTAGTTAGGTAAATATATTATTATGAATAACTAAATTACTCACTTTAACATTATGCACAAATATAATATAACTTGATGTTGCTATTAACATAATGTAACATGATTAGCAATTAACAGTAATGCGAACAATTAAAATTACATCAAATTTTCTAAGATCTAAGAAGTTATATATGTTTAGATGTGCATTTATATGCACTAACTAATATATTTTTTATCAACATCCAACAAAACTTTTTGGTTTCAAGTTTTAATAATTATTTTTGATGTTTTAGTATATTATCTGGTATCAATATATTTAAAATTAAAGAATAAAAAATGCAGGATCGGATTTGGGTGGTTTTCCTCTCAACTCACTGTGAATCAACACTCAGCAAGCAGTCTTATGAAGAGTTGATCACAATATATCAAGTAACAAGCAGTAAGAAAATTTAACACAGCAAGTAAATTTTCAAGGTACTTTTATATATTGCTTCTCAACTCAAAGGATTACAAGACACTTGGACTCAAATCGCTTACATAAAGAGTTACAGGGAGAAGATATATATAATACTACCTACAGCCGGATATACTTTGATACCAGCTGGACACCTCTAACCTTACATCTATACTACAAGACTCTAGGTGAGGTCTTTCAGACATTTTGCCTGAGAGTTGGTAGTCAGGACATGTCCCTGACTTACCTTTTGTCACCAACTAAAGTTGGTAACATGTACTATCATAAAAAGGTGAACAGTAGAATAAAGTATGGTCAACAACATGGCTCTTTAGGAAGATGCCATGCTGTATCAGAGGTCTGCAGCGGACTGTCAGGGACCATACTTTTATCTGCTGGACATAGCAATGTCTTCCGAAGGATAAAGTACTTCGGAAGAATAACTTCTTCCGAAGGCACTTATACTTCGGAAGACTGCTTCTTCCGAGGCTTGGAGTCTTCTTTGTCTTCGGAAGCAGACTTTGTCTTCGGAAGCTCAGACTTTGTCTTCAGCTCTTTCATCAGACTTTGTCTTCGGAAGCTCAGACTTTGTCTTCAGCTCTTTCATCAGACTTTGTCTTCGGAAGCTCAGACTTTGTCTTCAGCTCTTTCATCAGACTTTGTCTTCGGAAGCTTTCAGACTTTGTCTTCGGAAGATAGTCTTCAGCTGTTGGCTTCAGCTGTTGTCTTCAGCAGTTGACTTCAGCTTTTGCCTTCAGTAGATATCTTCAGCTGTTGGCTTTAGCTGTTGTCTTCAGCAGTTGACTTCAGCTTTTGCCTTCAGTAGATATCTTCAGCTGTTGGCTTCATGTAACATCCCGTAATTTTTTTATAAAACAATTACGTTTAATACGTACTAATTCCAATAATTACAAAATTTATAATAATAATCATAATATTAATAATAATAATAGTAATAATTATAATAATAATAATAATAATAGCAATGATTTAAAAAAAATGTATAAAAATTAGATTTATAAAGTCCAGGGGTTGTTCTGTTATTTCTGAAACTTCAAAAGAAACATTATTACATAAAATGTAAACTCTGAAAACCACAGGGACCAAATGTGTAAAATGTTTAAAACTCACCCCCCCCGTCGCCTTCTTCCCCGTCCGGCCACCTTCGGTCGTTTCTCCGGCGAGAGCCAAAATTCACCAACAAACACGGTTGTGACCAAATTAACAATCCCGACATACTCTCGTGGATAAACCGAACTCGGGCCACTATTCAATTTAAGAAATGATAGTGCAATTACCACCGAAACCGACCACCTCCACTTCGGCCGACCCACTCACCAACTCGACCACTAAACCTCAACTACAATTAAATTAATCGAAAGGGAACAATCTTCTGACCATTTAAAAACCTCCATCACGATCAGTTTGATCTACAAACACACAAAACACCACATTCAATCCCCATTTCACCCGCGACCTGCAACCGTTCGAACACCAACTTCAGTGCTTCAAAACTCGAATTAAACATAGGGCTTTTGATTATAAGCCTAATTCAAAGCTTCCTGTGCAAACAATTTGGTTTTCATCATCGTTTGATCATCATTCGACTTCGGGTTATATCGCGACCTGTTCTTTATTGATTTTATCATCAATTCGATATCAATAAGGTAATTAAATACATCTATAGGTTCGGTTTAACATAGGGATTAAAAGCCCTAAGTTTAATTTGATTATTAACATCGATTTGATCTCCAATTTGGATCAAATCGAATTAGGGTTCTTCGGGATTAGGGAGATTCTGGAAAACAGTATTTAAATTCAATTAAAATTATGTTTAATCGCGGTCTAGAGCCTTGGCTCACTGGTTAGTCGCGTGTGTGTGTGTACCTGGGGTCCCGGGTTCGACCCGGGCCAACCCCCTTTTAATTGTTTTATTTTTTTTAAAAACTTTACAAATACTTTAAAAATATGGAAAATTTTCTAAAAATTATAAAAATAAATTCTAAATATTCTCCTTATTTTATAATACAAAATAATTTTCTGTAAATTTATTTTATTTAAAAACTATAATAGATCTCTATAAATATTATTTAAAAATATTAAAAATACTTATTTTTATAAAATAAATTCTAAAACGAGTTTAATTATGAAATAATCACGAAAATCATGAAAATTATATAAATATTATTTATAAATATTATAAATAATTATTTCTATAAAAATGGACACTTTATTATCTTTAAATACAAATTAATATATTTTATAAATTCACAAATTATTTATGAAATTGTGGGTTATTTCTTGTAAAATATATTTAAACCAAAGGTATAAATTAATACCTTATTATTAATCAAAATACTATAAATGTGATTATCCTTATTTGTAAATATTATTGGATAATTATAAATTATATAGTTAAACCACGTCATTATTATAATTAATTCTAAAAATATTTAAATACAAATATGAAAACCCTTTTAATGGAATCGAAATATATAAATAATTGTTTAATAAGTTTAATACTTATTGATAATTATTTATTAATACAAATAGAAATCTATAAAAACATTGTAACATATTGCGTGTGTGACACGTGTTAAACCAAATCAAACCAAATCAACTCAAACCTTACCAAATATATTCATTCGTATTAAAGACTAAATTACAATCAATAATAGGTATTGAACGTGTTTGATCGTGCTTTGCCTAATTCTTTGAAGTTCTTATTCATTACATCAATCCAAGGTGAGTTTCCGTGGCCCCTTTTTATGCTTTTATAACTGTTTCAATGTTTTCCAAACTTGGGGGAAAAGTATGCTCACCCGTTTTCGATGCTGAACAATCTTATTTACAATTTTCATACTTGGAATCGACGTGATACTATTCTCATATTCTAATACATACATGGTGTTATTCTATTCTTACAACCATTAATTCCGGGTTAGGAACCAACGGATAGGTATTGGTAGTACTACTGGGTTGACACCCCCACCCTCGACAGATCGGTTTAACTTGTGAGTTACCGACTACAGCTGCCAGCAATCAGGCCATGGTGAATATATTCCGTCGAACTTATATGCATAAACGTCATAGGGTTTGGTTGTCTTAAACACATGTTATGTGGTTTGTGCTTACAGTATGATTCCATATCAAATTCTATACAGCATCAAATGTTTTAAATTTAAACCTGCGGAACTCACCAACATTATGTGTTGACATTTTTGAGCATATCTTTTCAGGTGAACATAATCAAAGAGGATAGCTAGAGTTGATGCCTTAGCCGAGACCCTCAGGATTTCAATAAGCTTTGCATTAGTCATGTATATCATTTGTTTCATTTGTGAACTGTGTGTAATTTAGATTTGGAATTAATAAGACTATGATAGTCGTGGAACTGACTAACCACGACACAAGTCACCATTGTGTCGGGCGACGTCATGACACGAGGATTTTGCATATAATATGTCTCTGTAATTATACCAAGTGTTATGACGATCCCGTCCGTCGCATCCTCGTGTTTCCGCTACAAGCGGGGTGTGACAGATTGGTATCAGAGCCTTGGTTATAGAGATTTAGGTGGAGAATTCGACCTAGACTATAACCTAAGAACCTTCATATAGAATGCATGCTAGGGATTGTGTGCATTTGATTTTACCTAAATGTCTTTCATGATTTGTGTGACACATAGACACCTGTATTCTGGATTTCCTGGCAAAAGGCCCTCGGGCTAAGGCAAGCATATCGCATATATCTCATTACGAGACCTGGTATGCTTACCTGGGGATTTCTGGGATGAGTGATAAACTATGGTCAATACACAGATCTACAAGGCAAATGGGTCAAATATATTAAGTCTATGAACTTAATATACAGGTATATTCCTATATACCTAATAATCTACAAGTATGTTCCTACATACCTAATTTTATACATGTACACGTGTTATCTGGACATCCCGGGGAAGACATTATTACTCTCAGTCTTTCTCCATGGGATACTTTTATACTAAGAACTTTACGCTTGTATGCGCACAACATCATATTATTAGGGAACTTCGGTGATCACGCGTAGCGTCGATCTCGGATATTGAATCCGACCCTATCATAGTTATGACTGAAATCCTGAAAGTATGACGGATATGCAGTTACCATTAGACTTAATGTGCTTATATGCTTATTTGCTATTACATGATATTATTGGAATACTGGCTCATGGACATAAGGACATTACATTATTTATGCTTGATGAATCTAGATAATACTATGATGTTAACTTGGGGTAAGTGGAGCTAGGGTGACCATGCAAGGTAAATTACCATTACGGGTGCACACGTAATTGTAATTCACCATGCATAAGAAGTCTAGCAAATCTTACCATGAGGTAACGATCATGAGTATCACACGTTTCTATTCTATACCCTAGGGTGCTAGGGTCATAATTCTAGTAAGTCCTTGTTGAAGGCAATCAAACATTATAAGTCCTTGTTAAAGGCAATCAAACATTATAAGTCCTTGTTAAAGGCAATCAAACATTATAAGTCCTTGTTGAAGGCAATCAAACATTATCAACACTTACTCAAGTCCTGTCCTACTTAAAGCCTTCATGGTATTTCCAATCATATTGACCTTATGCTAAGGATAAACGGATGTCACGTAACTGGTTTAGGCATCGTTCTAGGTATACCACGGATGTGGTGGGAACGCTGCGGGGAACCCTATATATAAGCATCCTTGGTATACCAAGAATGTGTTTAAACTGGGCTACGTGATGATCCTGATTGTCTGAGGCATGATGCTACTACGACTCTTAACTCTATGCTATGTTGCTACCTTATATGTTACTTGGTGGCTATACTCTATTATGTGCTAATACTTGATGCTAAGTGTCGTATGATGATTACTTATGAATGCTATTGCTCTTGGATGCTTTCAGCGGTGTGGTTCTTCTTTGCCGAGCATCCATTACAACCATTAGTTCCAGTAATGGGACCTAAGGATTGGTTTGGTTGTAATCTATACGTATGCGCTTTGTGGATCTTGCTACGTCATATAACTATACGTATGCGCTTTGTGGATCTTGCTACGTCACATTAAACTATTTACACTTTGGGAATGTTTTCTTTACAGCCATCAATTCCCGTGTGGAACCGATGTATAGGTTTGACTGTAGCCATTTATAACTGGTAAAACCGCCTATACATAAGTGTAGTTGCGGTGGCTCTTATTAAACTTACATTACGTTATTCTTTAGGATGATGCTAAGGAAAATTAAGATGTTATGTAACTAGTTTAAGTATATTTCAAAGTATATCGTGGATGTGGTGGGAACGCTGCGGGGAACCCTATAAATAAACATCACCGGTATACTAAAATGTGCTTAAACTAGGCTACATAATGATCTTAATGGACCGAAGCATGGGTTATTGGAACTTGATAAGTAAAACCATATGTGATTTTTTTTATATTTTGATTCCTATCAAAGCACACACAAATCTTAAATCATAGTCAAGGCACTACGTGCCTAAATCAAATAATTTTCAAAATGAGCTTTGACTCGTTATTCGTGGTTTTCAAAATCTCGTCAAAGTCTGTGTCTCACCACCCAGAACATGCAAGGTTGGAAGAGTGGGATGAGTATCTGCTTATCGGAACGCATGTCTTCAACAAAGATGTGGTTAACTTAAAACTTTGGTTCGTCAACATACTCGCTTTGAATTACAAATCAAACGATTACACACGGAACATCTCATTATTATTATGTCAAATTCCCGATAGTTGTTTTCATGTTGTACAGCCCGTATTGCCCAATTCTCATAGAATATCTTAATGATATTTCAAAATGTCTATTCGTCAAAAACGATACCGATCTAGAAACTCTGGCCGTAAGGTTACTACTATTGTGGCACGTGAGTTTGCTACGGTCATACCAACCCTCCTAACTCATCTGAATCAAGGCGCGAACCCTGCTCAAATCTCTGTTTGTCCTAACCCTCCACGTGCTTGTACCTACAAGCATTTCAGTTCTTGCAAACCTACTAAGCTCAGTGGAACCGAAGGAACTACCGGATTACTACAGTGGTTCGAAAGTATCGAGAACACTTTCCTAAACACCGAATGGTCTTCAAAACTTTAAACCGTTACTTACGGTTCTCAAATTCTCTTAAGAAGGTGTACTATAATTAAGAACATGCAATGCTGTAGGTGGAATTCCTACATCTCGGGATACTTTGTTAATTGAATATTTTATATTATAGGTGGTCACTCACCTCAATAATCGAATAAACTAATCATAACCTTGTTACCACTTATAAGTACGCATGTCTTCAATAAGGTTATGGCTGATCTCATATCTTGAGAAGTCCACGTATTCCCTTCGATTGTGAATCGAATGTTCACATCTCATTATAATGTCGAATCATTCTTGTCCTTGATTTCGTCTTCCTGATTTAAATTATTCAAGATTTGAACATCATCCTAACAAACTCTGCTATCTCAAACCTTGATCTTAAGCTTGTTAGCATGATCTTTCCTTTGTTACACTGATGTAACTTGAAATTTTCCTAATTCCTAATTGATATTAATTTCCTTTCATCGTAAAGTCAAACTTTATACTACTTGTACCGTGGGAAATGCAAGAGTTTGCAAGTCAACCTATGACTAAGAACACTCGTATCTCCTAAATGATTCTATTTCATCCAAGCAGGGGAGATTCCCTTACTTTGATGATTCTCTATTTCGATAAATGGTTTCCCATTTGTTAGTTCTATGAAATTTCATCCTCTGGATTGGGGTGACTTCCTCATCTTGAGGATTGACTTCAATTATTCTCATTGGAAATTACATTTCATAAATGACATGATCTCACCAAAATAGGATTGAAACCCGTATTTTGGTGGCAAATGTCAACCTTAGATTGTATTCTTGTTATTATCAAGATAGGCATGAATCATTACCTCAAAGCCTTTAAGGAATATTTTTAATATCAACTCCGATTGTGATTGATAACCACCTTCCTTAAAACTACGCTCATGAAATCTTTCAACATCTTCAACCGTTAGACACCTAATGACAATCTTCACACGAAACTTAGGTTGAACTATTTTGACCCTGCTTTTAACTAACCGTGCTGTAGATAAAGTTCTGAGCGCCAGAATATATAGGAAATGAAACATTTATAACACTTACCCTTATATAAGTTCTAATCTACCTAGAGTCTATATGGGAATCACATGGTGACACTAGTCTTATCTCTAGTGAGACGTCACTCCTTTTACATTTCAGAAATTATGCAAATTGAATGGTTGCTTAGAATATACATGGCCTTTGAAGAATGATGCTTGTCCACTAGTGGGTACCGCACTGAAATGGTAGAATGCCTAAACTCAAGTATAAGGTAGTGAGGCTGTAATAGTCATGACTTGAGATAAGTTTAAAATCTTTGGCGAGTGAGTACTATTACCCAAGGAATGAAATGCAAAAGTTAAAATTGTAATACTGGAATCATGCTCTTTATACTGATAGAATCCATAAGTTGACAAAGCTAATGTCATACCTTGTAACATTTAGATCAAATAGAATTAAGTAGGACATTGGGAAGATCTGTGAATAGTAGGACAAAGTTGGAGATTAGAGCAAGCAAACTAGTGGTGAAATAGACAAGAAGACTCAGATTTTATTATAGGCACATATCTTATCATCAATCAATACATATCTGTTGGATACTGGTAGAGGATAGCATTGATTCCTTCAAATTCACTCCTTCATTTGTCATGAACCCCAGTTGCTTAGAAATTAGTTAGTCGGTGGAGATAGGAAAACTCTCGACATGCGTAAGTTAAGATGTATAGAACTACTTGAAGACTGAGATTATTGTATACAGTATTGTTCTTAGAATAGGAAGGTTGGAAAGGAAATGACTGTTGTGTGTGACCTATCTTCTTCATTCCTACCGGTCATGGAAACTTTTTAGTTTTAACTTGGCCAGAATAAGTGCCTCTTATCTTAACTGTATGATGACAATTGGTGCATTATAAAAATTCAATTCGACACATTATCTCACAACGTCGAGAAATTAACCTGCATCTGTTTCAAATATTCGTATACCGTGGTATGATGTTACATCAATCGTTATTCTAAATGATTGATTCATTTTCTGTTTTAACAATATTCTTAACCATCCTTGTGAACCCATTCCAAGATCTTCGCATAGCATATTATTCTTAGACCGATGGTTGGTCAAAGGAGAAATACATATTCACAAGATATGCGTTAAGGTCGTTTCATATGAGGACGTTTGGGGTTCTTAAATTCCAACGGTTAACCTTTCTTATCATTGCTGGTCTTTTAATGATTTCTAGACATCACCTTACCACGAAAATTATATTCTGGAAGTTGTGATTATAAGTCTAAAATATCATGGAAACTCGTCATCGTGTTCTAACGTTCCATATGCCAAATCTCAAAAAGAGTCTCGCGATTCTCTGGAAGAGTTCAGGTTGGCATACACTATGTAAAGAATTTTGTAGAAGATTCTATACAAATGAAACAAAGCCGATACCTATTGTCAAAGTCCGCAGGGAATCTAAACGTGGCCTAGATTTTACATGGGAACGTGAGGACCAAAGGAAAACCAAGTACTCATGTCTTTTCGTTTCAGTCTCCTCGGGATTAAAATTTCGGGACGAAATTTCCTAAAGCAGGGAGACTGTAACATCCCGTAATTTTTTTTATAAAACAATTACGTTTAATACGTACTAATTCCAATAATTACAAAATTTATAATAATAATCATAATATTAATAATAATAATAGTAATAATTATAATAATAATAATAATAATAGCAATGATTTAAAAAAAATGTATAAAAATTAGATTTGTAAAGTCCAGGGTTGTTCTGTTATTTCTGAAACTTCAAAAGAAACATTATTACATAAAATGTAAACTCTGAAAACCACAGGGACCAAATGTGTAAAATGTTTAAAACTCACCCCCCCCCCCCCCGTCGCCTTCTTCCCCGTCCGGCCACCTTCGGTCGTTTCTCCGGCGAGAGCCAAAATTCACCAACAAACACGGTTGTGACCAAATTAACAATCCCGACATACTCTCGTGGATAAACCGAACTCGGGCCACTATTCAATTTAAGAAATGATAGTGCAATTACCACCGAAACCGACCACCTCCACTTCGGCCGACCCACTCACCAACTCGACCACTAAACCTCAACTACAATTAAATTAATCGAAAGGGAACAATCTTCTGACCATTTAAAAACCTCCATCACGATCAGTTTGATCTACAAACACACAAAACACCACATTCAATCCCCATTTCACCCGCGACCTGCAACCGTTCGAACACCAACTTCAGTGCTTCAAAACTCGAATTAAACATAGGGCTTTTGATTATAAGCCTAATTCAAAGCTTCCTGTGCAAACAATTTGGTTTTCATCATCGTTTGATCATCATTCGACTTCGGGTTATATCGTGACCTGTTCTTTATTGATTTTATCATCAATTCGATATCAATAAGGTAATTAAATACATCTATAGGTTCGGTTTAACATAGGGATTAAAAGCCCTAAGTTTAATTTGATTATTAACATCGATTTGATCTCCAATTTGGATCAAATCGAATTAGGGTTCTTCGGGATTAGGGAGATTCTGGAAAACAGTATTTAAATTCAATTAAAATTATGTTTAATCGCGGTCTAGAGCCTTGGCTCACTGGTTAGTCGCGTGTGTGTGTGTACCTGGGGTCCCGGGTTCGACCCGGGCCAACCCCCTTTTAATTGTTTTATTTTTTTTAAAAACTTTACAAATACTTTAAAAATATGGAAAATTTTCTAAAAATTATAAAAATAAATTCTAAATATTCTCCTTATTTTATAATACAAAATAATTTTCTGTAATTTATTTTATTTAAAAACTATAATAGATCTCTATAAAATATTATTTAAAAATATTAAAAATACTTATTTTTATAAAATAAATTCTAAAACGAGTTTAATTATGAAATAATCACGAAAATCATGAAAATTATATAAATATTATTTATAAATATTATAAATAATTATTTCTATAAAAATGGACACTTTATTATCTTTAAATACAAATTAATATATTTTATAAATTCACAAATTATTTATGAAATTGTGGGTTATTTCTTGTAAAATATATTTAAACCAAAGGTATAAATTAATACCTTATTATTAATCAAAATACTATAAATGTGATTATCCTTATTTGTAAATATTATTGGATAATTATAAATTATATAGTTAAACCACGTCATTATTATAATTAATTCTAAAAATATTTAAATACAAATATGAAAACCCTTTTAATGGAATCGAAATATATAAATAATTGTTTAATAAGTTTAATACTTATTGATAATTATTTATTAATACAAATAGAAATCTATAAAAACATTGTAACATATTGCGTGTGTGACACGTGTTAAACCAAATCAAACCAAATCAACTCAAACCTTACCAAATATATTCATTCGTATTAAAGACTAAATTACAATCAATAATAGGTATTGAACGTGTTTGATCGTGCTTTGCCTAATTCTTTGAAGTTCTTATTCATTACATCAATCCAAGGTGAGTTTCCGTGGCCCCTTTTTATGCTTTTATAACTGTTTCAATGTTTTCCAAACTTGGGGGAAAAGTATGCTCACCCGTTTTCGATGCTGAACAATCTTATTTACAATTTTCATACTTGGAATCGACGTGATACTATTCTCATATTCTAATACATACATGGTGTTATTCTATTCTTACAACCATTAATTCCGGGTTAGGAACCAACGGATAGGTATTGGTAGTACTACTGGGTTGACACCCCCACCCTCGACAGATCGGTTTAACTTGTGAGTTACCGACTACAGCTGCCAGCAATCAGGCCATGGGTGAATATATTCCGTCGAACTTATATGCATAAACGTCATAGGGTTTGGTTGTCTTAAACACATGTTATGTGGTTTGTGCTTACAGTATGATTCCATATCAAATTCTATACAGCATCAAATGTTTTAAATTTAAACCTGCGGAACTCACCAACATTATGTGTTGACATTTTTTGAGCATATCTTTTCAGGTGAACATAATCAAAGAGGATAGCTAGAGTTGATGCCTTAGCCGAGACCCTCAGGATTTCAATAAGCTTTACATTAGTCATGTATATCATTTGTTTCATTTGTGAACTGTGTGTAATTTAGATTTGGAATTAATAAGACTATGATAGTCGTGGAATTGACTAACCACGACACAAGTCACCATTATGTCGGGCGACGTCATGACACGAGGATTTTGCATATAATATGTCTCTGTAATTATACCAAGTGTTATGACGATCCCGTCCGTCGCATCCTCGTGTTTCCGCTACAAGCGGGGGTGTGACACTTCAGCTGTTGTCTTCAGCAGTTGACTTCAGCTTTTGCCTTCAGTAGATATCTTCAGCTGTTCTTCAGACTTTCGGAAGATCTTCTTTTCAGTTTCGGAAGCCTTTGAATATAGTACCAAAAATTGACTATGAAGTGATTTTGGTTGCACCAGCCTTATCATGATCCAACAAACTCCCCCTAGGCTGATGCTACCAAAACTTCACTTCTCTCTTCTTCTCAAGCTCTCAGCACCAAGGAAAGCAGGTGTTTATCGGTGTCTTCATTCTTTCCTGCTGTGGTGCTGAGAATCTTGTACAGATCCTTGGTGGACAGAACCTCCACTCTGTCACCTTGGATTATATGTACCCTCTGTTGTGGCCCTCTGAAAAGAGTTAGTTGATGGGAAGTATAGTCATATTCCCATCGAACTATTGGTTCCAATTCAGGACCTTCCACCATCTGTAGAAAGGCTGTGCCTTTGGTGGTTGGTCTTTCCTTGTCTTCCACTCTTTTCAACTTCAACTCTTCTTCAATCTTGGCTCTTCTACTTCGTTTAGCCAAGTGGAGACCACTGATATGGTTTCTGATGTGTGCAGCAGTCTCAGAGTTGGAGGGATTGGAGAATGGCTTCTCTGCAAGCTCAGCAAGGTCGAATCTGCTGAGATGCAATAGAGAAGTGGCATTTAGCCTGTTGGTTTCACCATTCTCGTTTTCCACAACAAAGTTGTGAGAAGGTTCATCGAACCTCCACTGGATTATTGCATTTCTAGGTCCAGGAGATTGACCAGAAATCCTGTCCTCTTTCCTGGTATCCAGCAGAGTCACCAGTCTTCTTCTTAGCCTCTTCTCCTCAGCATTGAGGGTATCGGAGTTGAGACCAAGAAGTCTTGCAGCCTGGCCCAAGGTGTCTCTAGGCAATTCAAGAAATTGGCCTAGGGTGAGGGAGCTTGAAGAGTTATCAACATAGGTGATGTTGATAACCTCTCCCTCATAGGAGATGCTGCTCAAGGTAGTGTAGTTGATGAGCCTCGTCTTGAACTCCTTATTTCCTCAAAGGAGAGATGTTGAGGAGGCTGAGGGGATGGTCGGTTGTTGTTGGGTAGGCTTAGGTTTAGTGGTTTTGGGTTGAGTCTTGGGTTTTAGGATGGGTAGTTTGGGTGGTTGAGGTGATGTGGTAGGTTTGGGAAGAGTTGTGGGTTGAGGGGTGAAGGTTTCATCAGTGGGTTCGGCTTTGATGGGAAAAGGAGTTGGTTCTGGTGTGGGTTGTGGTTGTGGTTGAGGTTGAGTGGCTGGGGTGAAGACCATTCCTTTCATCCTCCTATACACCTCCTTCCTTTTCCCCAAACGGATGTCAGCTTTAATTTCACTGACTATCCGCTGGAGTGTCCTTTCGGACATAGGTCCCACCTGCCTACCAGAGAAGCCATGAGCCCGAAGGTAGTCCTTCATCCAGGCTTTGTCAGTTGACTTCTTGGCAGCAGTGACCTCCTTCTCTTCCTCCCTCTTCCTTTTTACCTTCAACTTCTCCCTAGCAGCCTTCTTCCTTTCCTTCTCCATTTGATCCTGCTCTTTGTTGTGGAGCAGCAGGATCATGTCATCATCATGTTGAGGAGTTCTGGGAGCACTATATTGTCTGGCAATCCCTTTTGAGTCACAGAATGAGTCAAGAACGAAGTTCTTAAACTCAGTCCCTTGATCACTTCTAATGATCTTAACCTTGTGATCAATTTGATTTTCTATTTTAAGAATAAAAGATTTTAAAGTTTTAGTTGTTTCATCTTTACTTCTTAAAAAGAATACCCATGTAAATCTTGTAAAATCATCAACTATCACAAGGCAGTATGATTTCCTTCCAATGCTCATTATACTTGTGGGTCCAAAGAGATCCATGTGCAATAAGTGTAATGGAGTAGTGATAGAGTTAACACATTTGGATTTATGAGATGATCTATGTTGTTTCCCTTTCAGGCATGCAACACAGTTATCTTTGCAGAAAATTCCTTTTTAGGCAAACCATGTACCAAGTTATTTTTAGCCAATTTATTCATTGTTTTAAAATTCACATGACACATGCGTTTATGCCATAGTGTTGACTCATCACTATCAGCTTTGAAAGAAAGCATGATACTTCACCCATAGAGAAGCATTGTTCATATCTAGCTTGTACATATCCCCTTTCCTGGGAGATCTGAGAAGCACCAATTCCGGAGGAATTGTCATCCCTGGTCTGAGGATAATGCACTCATGTTCTGTGAAAAGCATCTGATGCTTCTGGTCACAGAATTGAGAAACACTTAACAGATTGTGTTCAAGCTGTTTGACAAAGTGAACTTTGTCAATGTTTATTTTGCCATTGGATATACTTCCTCTGCCAGAAATATATCCTCCGGCCTCACCTCCAAATTGGACAGGCCCTCCATCAAAGTTCTGGAATTGTTGAAGGAGAGATCTGCTCCCTGTCATGTGTCTGGAGCATCCACTATCTACAATCCAGATGTTGTTGTTCTTGTCAAATGGATGTCCCTGCACATAAGATGAGATGGTTAGTTTTGTTTGGAAGCCCAAGCCTTGCAGGTCTTGGGTTTCTTCCAAAGATAGTGACATAATTGAACCAAAAGATATGCAATGGGGTTCAATAGAGGTCATTGTTGAAGAAGAGGTTTGGGCTGCAGCATCTTCCTTGATCTTCCAATCCATCCTTTGGTTGATCTTTGAGGATGAGCTTGTTGAAGCTTTTGCAGCATGGTCTTCTTCCGAAGCTTCTCTCTTTTCGGAAGAAGCCTTCACCACCTTTTCTTCCGAAGTAGTCTTCTTCTGAGATGGTTTCAAGGGATCCTTCTTGTTCTTCCGAACCTTAGAAGGTTTGGCTTCCGAAGTCATTTTCCCTTCGGAAGAAGCGATTTCTTCCGAAAGCAACTTGGCTTCCGAGACCAACTTTCCCTTTTTCATCATTTGGACCTTTTGAAGTGGTCCAACTGAGAAACCTTCTCTGACTCCTTCTTGTCTAACATTATTTGCATAATGTGTGCTTGCTGGATTGTAGTAACAATCTTTAGCCATGTGGTTGTGCAGACCACACATTATGCATGCAATGTTAGTCTTCTGGGAACTTGCATGTTGCTGTTTCTTGGGTTTCTTCTCGTCATCAGCAACTTTCCCTTTCAACTTCTGATCCTTCAGTAGGACAGGAGTGTTGGTACTACACTCCTTTCCTGAATCAGGAGTACCTACCACTTGAAATCCGGCAAAAATGAAGACACCCTTTTGCTTAGGGTCAAACTTAAGCTTGGACTCTGTAACCTTCTTGGCAGTCCTTCTAGCAGCTTTAGCTCTGCTTCTTCTTGCCTTGGTGGTCAGGATTTGATCATCACAGGTGGAGATGGGTGTATCCTCCTGTTTCTCCCCTGTGGAGGCCACTATTTTCACTTCATCCTCTAGTTCCAATGGAGAAGGGTCAGCAGCTGGAACCTCTTGCTCTTCAGTACCACATCTAGGTAGTCTAATAGACTCATAAGAGTGTGGTGGAGCTATTTCACTGGTTCCCAACCCTTCTTTGTTTTGATAAAACATTTTGGAATGAGAGGTTGATGCAAGAATAGTTTGGAAGCTTTGCTCAGCAATAGCTTGCTTCCTGGCCTGAGCCTCAGCTGTGACTAACTGGGCTTGAACTTCAGAAAGTTTGGAGATCAGATCTTTGATTTGAGTCTTATAGTTAGTCTTTTCATGTTTTAAAAGAGACACAGTTTTCTCTAACTCATCAATTTTCCTTTGATAGTCAGATTCAGCTCTTTTAAAGTCAGATTTTAGCACATTTAAAGACTCAACCTCAGATCTGATTTCTGAAATGTAATCCTTATACAGTTTAACTTTAGCAATACAGGCAGCAGTACAAAGATGTTCATATACCTGATCATCATCTGTTCCGGCCATGAGTGCTTGAGCGGGAGTCACATCCTGTACCATGAAGCTCCAGTCAACTTCCTGAGCAACAGCAGCTGTTTCAGTTGACTTTTCTTCATGCTTGGGAGCAGTGGGATGTGTGTGGAGGCCTGTGGGGTTCCCGGGTTGTTCTTGGAAGCCTTGCATTCCCTGGCAAAGTGACCAAGTTAGTTGCAGTTGTAACACCTTGCTTTGCTCTTATCAAACCCAAACTTGCGGTTGACTGGGTTTTGAGGGAATTGCCTTCCAGTTCTCTTGAAGAACTTCTTCGCTCTGTAAGTTAAAAGAGCCATCTGCTGGACAATATCCATATACTCCACATCATCTGGACTGAAACACTCAAGATCATCAAAGCAGTATTGAAAATCACCAGAGTGTCCACTTCCAGAGACAAAGGCACAACTATCCTGAAAGGAGTTGTGTTGAACCTTTTGAGACTTTGGAGTCTCAGGTAGAGTGATGAAGGGTCCAGTATGTGAGTTGTCAGGTAGCACAGCAACTGATGTTGTGGTTCCATGCTTTCCCTTTCAACCACATGAAGGGCTAAACTCAGTTGGTTATTGGAGTGATCAGAGGAGTTCTGCATATTCATCTCCATCTGAAATGCACTTAGGATACCATACAACTCTGTGAGAGAAAGAGTCTTAAGGTCCGAAGTTCTCTTAATGACAACACAGTAGTGAGTCCATAGTTTAGGAAGAGAAGACATAAACTTCCTAACTATGTCTCTGTTCTCAAGAGCTACTCCAATATCCGCCAGAGTATCTACTAGCTCAACATACCTGAAGTATTGTTGAGTCAAGGTCTCACCAGCCTTGAAAGTAAAGTTCTTAAACTGCTGCTTCAAGAGATCTTTCTTGTTCTCTTGGGTTTCCTTGGATCCCTCATACATCAGCTTCAATGCTTCCCATAAATCTTTAGCAGTCTTGCACTTCTTGAAGCGTCTGTAGACGGAGTTGGGGAGAGCAGTTTGGAGACAAGTCATAGCCCTTTGATCTAGCTCTATTCTCTTCCTGTCTTCCTCTGAGTAATCATCAACATCTTTTGGAATGATGCGATTACCAGTGGCAGATGTAGTGGTTGGTATGAAAGGACCATTGACAATAGAGTCCTACATCCTTGAGTCTTGACACTTGATGAAGCCTTCTATCCTGATACACCTGTGTCAAAGTCTTCAGGGGTGATCATAGGGGACTTGGTCAAGGTACCAGTTTCCATATCAGCCTTGGAGAGAGCAGCCATTTGAGTGAGTGGATTATGGTGAGGAGTGAAAAACAGGTTGATTAGGATGGTAAGATCTCACAATCAAGAGCCTGGAGCTCTGATACCAATTGCAGGATCAGATTTGGGTGGTTTTCCTCTCAACTCACTGTGAATCAACACTCAGCAAGCAGTCTTATGAAGAGTTGATCACAATATATCAAGTAACAAGCAGTAAGAAAATTTAACACAGCAAGTAAATTTTCAAGGTACTTTTATATATTGCTTCTCAACTCAAAGGATTACAAGACACTTGGACTCAAATCGCTTACATAAAGAGTTACAGGGAGAAGATATATATAATACTACCTACAGCCGGATATACTTTGATACCAGCTGGACACCTCTAACCTTACATCTATACTACAAGACTCTAGGTGAGGTCTTTCAGACATTTTGCCTGAGAGTTGGTAGTCAGGACATGTCCCTGACTTACCTTTTGTCACCAACTAAAGTTGGTAACATGTACTATCATAAAAAGGTGAACAGTAGAATAAAGTATGGTCAACAACATGGCTCTTTAGGAAGATGCCATGCTGTATCAGAGGTCTGCAGCGGACTGTCAGGGACCATACTTTTATCTGCTGGACATAGCAATGTCTTCCGAAGGATAAAGTACTTCGGAGAATAACTTCTTCCGAAGGCACTTATACTTCGGAAGACTGCTTCTTCCGAGGCTTGGAGTCTTCTTTGTCTTCGGAAGCAGACTTTGTCTTCGGAAGCTCAGACTTTGTCTTCAGCTCTTTCATCAGACTTTGTCTTCGGAAGCTCAGACTTTGTCTTCAGCTCTTTCATCAGACTTTGTCTTCGGAAGCTCAGACTTTGTCTTCAGCTCTTTCATCAGACTTTGTCTTCAGAAGCTTTCAGACTTTGTCTTCGGAAGATAGTCTTCAGCTGTTGGCTTCAGCTGTTGGCTTCAGCTGTTGTCTTCAGCAGTTGACTTTAGCTTTTGCCTTCAGTGGATATCTTCAGCTGTTGGCTTCAGCTGTTGTCTTCAGCAGTTAACTTCAGCTTTTACCTTCATAGATATCTTCAGCTGTTGGCTTCAGCTGTTGTCTTCAGCAGTTGACTTCAGCTTTTGCCTTCAGTAGATATCTTCAGCTGTTCTTCAGACTTTCGGAAGATCTTCTTTTCAGCTTCGGAAGCCTTTGAATGTAGTACCAAAAATTGACTATGAAGTGATTTTGGTTGCACCAGCCTTATCATGATCCAACAAAAGAACATGTTAATTTTGATAAACTATTTGACATATGAAATTATATATTTTATTATTCATAAATTATTAAGAAGATACTATGATGTTTTATTATTTTAATAGCTAAAAATATGTTAATTTACAAGTTTCAAATCAATTAATACCTCTTGAAAAAGAAAAGATAACTAAAAAGAACAAGGGAGCGGAGGGTCTAGTGGGCCTTGCAGATTTTATGGACAGCCCAGATGGAGGTGGGGAGTCTATTCGAAACAAAGGAAAGGGGCAAGGCAGTAATTCAGGTGCTGGTAATGGGCAATTTTGTAATTTGAGGACTAATGTTGAAATTTATCCTAAGGATAACCTTGGTGGTAATGGGAAATCCGATGGTATGACCTCCGTTGAAGTTGGTTCCTCTCAAGGTGATGGTCTTCGACAAAGGAGGAGCTTATCGGAAGGGAGGTGGAAGAAACAATGAAGCTGGGTATCATGCTTGGCGCCCAATTACAGAATCAGAGAGCGTTGGTACAAGAGTCAGTGGAAGATGAAGGTGTACAGGTTGGTTTTAAATGAATTTTTTATCCTTAATGTCCGAGGGATGAGGGTGGCGGGTAAGGAGGCTTGGTGTAAAGGGCTAAGGAAGAAACATGGCGTATATTTTTTAGTTTACAGGAGTCGATGGTTACGGGTTTGTGTCGTCAAGATGTTTTGGGGTTTTGGGGAGATGCCGGTTTTGAATTCGATTAGGTGGATGCTACTGGCAGATCGGGGGGGGGGGCTGGTTAATGTATGGAATCCAAATTTTTTCAGAAGATTCCTTCGGTGGAAAGCAGGAATTTTTTTATTAACGATAGGTACGTTGAGTAGTGTTGGGTCGATAATTAATTTCATTAACGTTTATGCGCCTCAACGAGCAGGGGCTAAACGACAGTTATGGGAGGATATTGCAACGGCGGTTAGAGGTTGTAATGGTTTTGTTGTATTATTAGGGGATTTTAATGTTGTTCGGCTTCCGGAGGAACGGCGAAATTCTAAATTTAATCCGGGGATCGCGGCTGATTTCAACAGTTTTATAGATGGTTTGGGTTTAAAGGAATATTGTATGCATGGTGCCAAGTTCACTTTTCTACCAGGGAGAGGAAAAGATCATAAGTTAAGCAAGATAGACAGGGTCCTAGTGTGTCAAGACTTTTTTAATAAATGGCCTTCGGTGTGTTTAAGGTCTCTCCCTAGTGATTTTTCGGATCATTGCCCCCTTCTTGTTACGATAGTTGATGCTAATTTTGGGTCTAAACCATTTAGGTGGTTTAATTCTTTGTTGAGCAGGATGACTGTGAAAGGGTAGTTATACAAGCTCTTGAAGATGGTGATTTTCAAGGGAAACCAGACGAGATAGTGATGACCAAATTTAGACATTTAAAACAATGTCTTAAGAAGTGGTGGAAGAATGTTTTGATTAAGGAAGGGGAGGAATTAAAAATTCTGAAGGAGGATTTGGAAAATTAAAAAGTGCCTTGGAAGTTAGGGATTTGGTGGAGGAGGAAGTGTGGGCGATGGAAGAATGTAGGAAGGGGTTGATTTTTTGAATTTGTGTGTTAATCGGGACTTAAAACAGAAATCCAGGGTGAAATGGGCTATTGATGGGGATGAGAACTCGGCGTTTTTCCATGGTATAATTAATGGTAGGAAAGCGTCTAACGCGATACCGGGTTTAAAGGTTGATGATACGTGGGTCTCAAAGCCTTCTCTAGTTAAAAGAGAGGTGTTTAGGCATTTCCGAAGACTTTTTTCGGAACAAGTTAAAAGGAGCCAAGGGTGATATGTGATAATTTGAAACGGATTAATAATGACTGTGCATGTAGGGTGCAGAGAAGATTTTCTAGAGAAGAGATCAAGGATGCAGTTTTTGATTGCGGTTCGAATAGAGCTCCGGGTCCGGACGGGTTCAACTTTAGGTTTCTTAAGTATTTCTGGAGTTTTTGGGAGGATGATTTCTTTAATATGCTTGAACACTTTTATGATTCTGGAGTAATTAGTAAAGGGTGCAGCTCCTCGTTTATTACTTTGATCCCTAAATCCAAGGTTCCGGTGGGTTTGAATGACTATCGTCCCATCAACTTGGTAGGGATTATAAGTAAGGTTATTTCTAAGGTGTTGGCGGAGAGGATTAAAACGGCTTTGGATTCGGTAATCTCATATTCTCAATCTGCTTTTATTAAAGGTAGGTTTATCTTGGATGGTCCTCTCATGATAACGAGACGTTGGGTTGGATTAAAAAGACACATAATCGAGCTTTTCTGTTGAAGTTGATTTTGCGAAGGCATATGACAATGTCAATTGGGGATTTTTATTATCCACTCTTGACTTGATGGTTTTTCCGGGTAGGTGGTGCAGTTGGGTGAAAGGGATTTTAGAGTCGGCTCGGTCATCTGTTTTGGGAATGGGTCACCCACGTTTGAATTTCAGTGTGAGAAAGGGTTAGACAGGGAGACCCTTTGTCCCATTTTCTTTTCTTAGTGGTTATGGAGTATTGCATTGTCTTCTAGACAAAGCGATTGGCTTGGGAGTTATTAAGGAATCTCGTTTGGAGGTGGTTCAAAGGTTTTGTCTCATCTGTTCTATGCTGATGATGCCTAATTGTTGGTGAATGGTCAGAAGAAAATCTGAAGTGTTAGGTCACTGGATCGATGAACATCCGAGCGTGTTCTTGACGGAAGGATAAAACCAAAAGACAAACAATAGTACGACAATAATCGAATGATTTATTGATAAAACATAACGATTTTAAGCTCGTTACAACTTAAGAATCAAGACTTTTGGCAAGGGAGATCGAGCATGATCTCCCCTCTCATCCGGCAGCACCTGGGCGCCAGGAACCCTATCAAAACCCTTAGGTTTCTACACATTGAAACTGGTATATATAGGCCTCGGCCCATATTAGATGCGACTGGGCCCATTCATGCGATTGGACCATGCGTATGGTTCAATCGCACGACTGGACCATTCTTATGGCTCAGTCTTACGAATGCCCCAATCGCATTTCTCAGTCGCACGACTTGTCCATTAGCATGGTTCAGACGTACGACTGAGTCTCATTCGCATATGCTCCTGCGAATGACCCAGTTTCATGTGTTTACAAGGTTGAAACATTAAGCCTAGACTATTCGTCAAGCGACGGACACACTATATATGACTATATATGCTCCAACAAATTCCCCCTTGGACGTTGCTTGCGAATAGTAGATAAACACCTCTTACAATCTTCAGTCAATCTTTGCTCTGGTTTCCAAAGAATCAAACGAACAACCATATTAGCCAACATTGCCGATCCGTCAGGTTACCACAATATCCCTGAAAATGAATTTAGGCACAATAGCTTTCGTTTACTTTGCAGAACACCATCATAGCAGTAAGATTCCCCAAATGACTGATTTTTCCAGATAATGACATGACCAGTTTTCCATTGCTTCAATCTTCACACAGTCTAACCTGTTTAACATTAACAACTGTAGAAATTCCCCCTCACGTTCAGCATATCCCAATATATATATATTGTGCTCTCCTGACGTCTTCATACAATGTATTGGGCAAAGGTTGAAGGTTCCAATCCACAGCTGACAATATCAAACAAATCAGCATGCACGAAGATTCATCATCAGAAACCTGCTCACATCATCACTTCTGATTGCGTCTTCAATTTCTCTATACACGGATTCCCCCTAAGAATGAGATCCTCTCTGTGCGGATAATATAACTTGATTGGCCCATAAATAGTCAGATGCTCCTGACTACCCCACAAAATCAGCACCGACAGCTGACATCTTCTCTTCTCTCTTTCGTGTTCTAACAACATTCACCTATTCTGGAAGTCCAATGTATAATGGGGTATCCTCGAACTTGTTTGACATAAGAAACTCAGGGTGAATGTGCTTTGCTCATCCTCAACTCTTGCATAGACTCTCCAGAAGAATCTTCACTATTGACCCGAACATGAACCGAAATGACCCGATAATTTCCCCTAAAAATTTATTTTACCAAAATTTTTCAGAAGGCTTCCCGACTGATAAAAATGGTTTAGGGAAAAATTCGTGCAAGAAGCTGTTCCAGACTCTTTTTTTTTTTTGGTCTGGTACACAGCTCATTCGTGCGACTGAAACAGACGAATGAAACATACGTGCGAATGGGTGATTCGTGCGAATGGACACTCCGAATGGTTCAGTAGTACGAATGGATAACACGAAAGGGTCAGTCGGGCGATTGAAGTACACGAAAGGGTCAGTCGTGCGACTGCAGGTCATTCGTACGAATGGACATACGAGTGGTTCAGTCGTGCGATTGAGGCCCAGTCGCATGGCCCAATCGCATGAACGGGTCTGAACGCAGAAAACCAGATCTGCAGCCGCCACAAGGCTGAAAAACCCTAATCCGATGATTTGGACGAGACACGCACAATAATTGTACCACCGGATTCGTTTTTATGATCTGAAGAAGATTCCGAGTCCGCTTTTAACAAATAAACATCACGCGCAATGAGATTTGAGCAAAACAAGATGAACACGAAGTGGGTTTAACGTCAAGATCTGAACTTTGATCCAGAAATAAAGAGCTCAGGTTGCTAGAGTGATTGTTAGATCATTCTAGCAGTAACCGGCTCTGATACCAATTGTTAGGTCACTGGATCGATGAACATCCGAGCGTGTTCTTGACGGAAGGATAAAAACCAAAAGACAATAATAGTACGAACAATAATCGAATGATTTTTTGATAAAACATACGATTTTAAGCTCGTTACAACTTAAGAATCAAGACTTTTGGCAAGGGTAGATCGAGCATGATCTCCCCTCTCATCCGGCAGCACCTGGGCGCCGGAACCCTATCAAAACCCTTAGGTTTCTACACATTGAAACTGGTATATATAGGCCTCGGCCCATATTAGATGCGACTGGGCCCATTCATGCGATTGGACCATGCTTATGGTTCAATCGTACGACTGGACCATTCTTATGGCTCAGTCTTATGAATGCCCCAATCGCATCTCTCAGTCGCACGACTTGTCCATTAGCATGGTTCAGACGTACGACTGAGTCTCATTCGCATATGCTCCTGCAAATGACCCAGTTTCATGTGTTTACAAGGTGTATAACATTAAGCCTAGACTATTCGTCAAGCGACGGACACACTATATATGACTATATATGCTCCAACATGAAGAACGTCGCTAGAATCTTGAGAGTGTTTAATGTGTGTTCCGCCTTAGGATCAATTTACACAAGTCCTTTATGTATGGTGTTGGTGTGGTGATACAGAGGTTATGGCCATGGCGGACATTATTGGGTGTAAAGTGGGGAGGATGCCGTTTGACTACTTGGGTATTCGGGTGGGGCGAACATGAATCGGGTCAATCAGTGGTCTCCAGTGATTGATACAATTAAAAACAGATTATCCTCTTAGAAAGTGAAAACGTGTCTATGGGAGGTAGGTTAACGCTAACTAAATCTGTTTTGTCAAGTTTGCCTATTTATTACTTGTCTATCTATAAAGCGCCGAGTTCAGTTTTGGAGCAAATGGAAAGACTAATGAGAAACTTCCTTTGGTCTGGAAATGAGGAGGTGAAAAAGGTTCATTGGGTGGCTTGGGATGTAATTACTACTCCTAAGTAGGTAGGGGGTTTGGGTATTTCGAAGTTGTCCACGGTTAACTTGGCTTTACTTGCAAAATGGGCTTGGCGATTTGTCACGGAAGATGGTTCGTTGTGGAGAAGAACCATAGAGGCGATTCATGGTGGAAGGGGTTTGTGGACGTGTTTACCTATTAAAAGAACATTTTCGGGCTGCTGGAAATCTATTGTCAATATTTGGATGCAGTCCGAATTCAAGGCAAACCGCTTCACCTTTTTATTAGGGGGTTGGTTGGCAATGGTGCTCGAATTCGCTTTGGTATGATATCTGGGTGGGTGATAGGGCCCTGAAAGATAGGTGGCCATGTATTTATAGACTAGAAAAGATCTGTTGGTCCAGTATGATCGATTCAACAGTGCAAATGATCACAAACACACACAAATCCCACTGATAATCATTGAACCAAGAGAGAATATTACTTAACAATCAAAATGAAGACCAACAAAGATCAATAGAGGATATCATGCTACAATAATGAACAAATCAGCTCCTAGCATCTCTAGCCGTCACACAAAGATAGGTTTTCAATGATAGAATGTGCAAAGTTGCATTAACAAAGATCAAACGAACATTATATAGTAGCAGGCCTAGGTTCGTTGACAGATTCGCTGCAAGCGAATCTGTCAGCCCAAAACTATCTAAGTTCGCTAGGCGATCCATCAGCAGATTCGCCCGGTAACATACAAGCACAAACAAAAGGTAAGCTAGTCTGAACTATCGGGCGAACCTATAGGTTCGCCCTTAGGTTCGCTAAAATGAAAAACACAAAATTACAGAAAATAATAACACCGACATGCCGGTGAGTCCAACCTACACAAGTCATCAATACTCCCCCTAGGTTGGACCTCACCCAGGGGGGTCTTAAATCAGCTCCAGCCTTTCATCTTTTATGCTTGATCAGCTCCGCTCGTTCATATTCTTCAGGCTCTAAATTCTCCAAGTAAGCTCCGCCTCTCACCAAATACCTACCATTGGATTAGTCACATCTTCAAATTCGGCTTCCTCTTCATTGTCTTCAGGCTCTAAATTCTCCAAGTAAGCTCCGCCTCTTAACCAAATACCTGCCATTGGTTTGTCACATCTTCAGATTCGGCTTCCTCTTCATACTCAAACACAAATTGTTCTGCCATTTTAGCTTTGGTGATTTCAGTCTCAGGCACATCCAGAACAATAATCTCCTCCTGAGTTTTTGAACTGCTTGTATCTTCGATCACCGGCTTCTTGAATCTCTTTGGATTGTTTGATCCATTTGTCTTGCTAGATCATCCATCTCCATGTTATGATCATCAGTTCTCATTACCTTTTCATTCAGGGATTTAATCTCAGCTCTAACTCCTCTTGCTTTATTGGTAACCCTTATAAGAGGTTTGCTTCTATTTCAGTCTCCCCTCCTGCCCCGTGCTTATTAGATTTTCACATAACACTTTCAGATCATCATCATCAAAAAAAGAGAATACTTCCATGGGATCAAACAATCTGATTTCTGGTCTATCACTTCCCTTCAATCTGATAACAGCTTCACCGGTGTTATTATCATAAAACCACTTTTCAAACTTTTGTAATCTTGGTGGCTGAGTATCAGGAACTCTGACTCTATTCATTATCTTGGGAGCTGCAACCTTCAACACTATCTTTCCTTTCCATGAGACCCAGTGTTTGTCTTTCTTTGATTTTTGTCTCTATGGTTTTTGATAACCGAAGTTGACAAAGTTGTCATCAACTGCTCTTTTGATTGCCACTTCGAATGCTTCTGTCTGCTCTTGGATTATCTTTCTTACATAGAGAGGAAGTTCAGCCAGTCGTCTTAAGTCCCAACGAGGGAGTGTGTTGAAGTGCTTTCAATGCTTAAAGTAGGTAATATCACCCCCACGCCTTTTTATCATGTAAGCATCGACCAATGCATTGTACTTCCAAGAGATTATCCTTCGTTGCATTTGCTTTGTGTTTGGTTCAGAGACATGTTGGAAGATAGGAACTTCAGACACAACCTTGTCTTGCTTCTTAAACCAATCCGATTTATCAAGATCAACATATTCATTGCTTTCAGTTTTGCTAAAACACAAGTATGTGACTTCTTTATCCTTACTAGTGTATGTATCAGGCTCATTTTCTAGATCTTCTTCATCACCTTCCACAATGGGATTTTCTTCAGGTTCATCAATTAAGTTGAAATTTATCTTTGAGCCTCCTGTCATTTCAGGACCAGTAAAAGAATCAAGATCAATCCCCATATCTCATCAAAACAGGTTCATCAACAGTTTCTTTCTCTTTTCTTTAGGATCTTGTTAAATAACTGCTTCAGCATCACGTACATCCTCAACAGCCTCAGACAAACCTCCATATTTCATTAGAGGATAAGAGGTGGAATCTAGCAGTTTCTTGAGTTCCTTTTCATTCATTGCAGGTTCCAATCCAGCTTTCTCTTTTAACCCATTAACTCTCTGAAGATTCTCAACAACAATACTGTTGGTCTTTACCATCCTTGCCATTCCTTTGATCACATCACCTTTTTCTTTATCTCGTTTCTCAAGCTCAGCGTATTTGACTTTCAATGTTTCCAGCTCATTGTTAGCTGTAGATTCAGGTTCTTTTGTAGTTTGGGGAGCAGCTTCATGTCTTAATTTTTGTTCTCTTCTCTGCTTCATACTGAGAGCTTGCACCTACTTCTGCTCTGCTTTCTTTGTTCTTCTCTCTCTCTGCTTCATACTGAGAGCTTGAACCTACTTCTGCTCTTTTCTTTGTTCTTTTCTCTCTTTGTATGTCTAATTCAGCTTGAACCTCATCTACCTCGTCTTCAATATTGTATTCTTTATCTCTAACATACCTTTTTCTCTTCTTTAATTCTTTCTCAGCTTCTTCAACACTTTCAGCTACCCTCTTGTTCTCTACCTCTTTTAACTTCAAATGTGTGTCCATCTATCAGCAGGGTACATATTTTCCCATAAGTAAGAGATTTTCCCCACACAATCATGTCTGACAGATTTACAGTCCCTAAAAATTCTGATGTTCATCGGCCAAATCTTCAGTATCGCCAACTATTGGAAGATTAGGCTTCAAGTCATTAACAATCATTGTATGATCGAGGGTAAAAGCAGCCATTTCTCCTTTCTAGCTGCTTGGATGTTCTCAATCATGTAATTATAGATGAGTTTGGCTATGTTACTCTTTTATCCTGGCAGAAAAGAACCATAGCTCTTGCCGATTCTAAATTTAAGCCATCTGTTTCCCCCTCTTCTATGATCCAGGCACATTATGAATACATGTGCAATATATCTCCATTCTCTGATCAAATAAGACTTGATGAATTCCATCTTTTTCTCTCCTGGCATTGGTCCTTCATACCCTGCAGTCTGCAGGCTTTGTAAACATTCTTGGCAGACATCTTGTCTTCTTCCCCAACATCTCCTTCTAATCTCAGAATTCTTGCCACATCAGCTTCGCAAAGAGATATCTTGATCTTGGACCTTTGAAACAATCTTAGACGTTTCTTCACTTACATCAACACAACATTCCTCCAAAAATCACGAACGTGTACTTCATATATCTCTAGACAGCAAGATATAGCATAGTGAATATGTGAAGATTTCAGCCACTTGATTGCATCTTTTTAGCCTACGACCTTCTCATGGTTTTCATTCAAAAGAGCACACATGTGTGCTTTCTTTAAAGAGGAGAGTCGACATAATGTCTGAAATATAACCGAAGTTGATTAGATAAGAGATATAACATGCAAATGGAAGAGAATTTGAAATTCAAAGAAAAATGAATAGATTTCGCAAAAAAAAATTACATTCCTGTCGAGAATCTAAATGTCAGTGGAATCTACAAGTTCCTGACTATTAGGCACAAGCAGTGTTGCCCGGGCGAACTTATAGGTTCTCTGGAACCATTGGGCGAACCTATGGTTTGCGTACATACATATAACCCATAGATTCGCTCAAGTTTTTTTTTTGAACTTTCGTTCAGATTCGCTGACAGAACTTTAGATTCGCTAGAACCGTTGAAATTCAAAAAAAATCAGATACGAACTTTTGGTACACATGTCCCCAGTTCTAGTCTAGTGAGCTGAAATGTAATAAACTTCTATCTGTTACACATATGTAATGTTAAATCAATCTAATGAGAATCTCTTCATTATATGGTTGTTGATTATTTAATGTTATATCTATTTATTAGTTGTTACACGCTTAATATGACCATGTTATATAGGTTTACAGTTGTGAGACATAGTTCTGAATCATTAAAGGTTCATGAATGTGTTTGACTAAACATCTCTTTCAGTCGCCCGACTGGACCATGCGAATGGTCCAATCGCACGGTTGAACTAAGAGACTGAGTCAATCGGACGGTTGAGTCATCAGTCTGACTCAAGCGTACGAATGAATCAGTCGTATTACTCAATCGCACGACTGAGTCAGTCGCAAGACTCAGTCGCACGAATGAGATCTGTAACCTATAAATACCACTTAATTCGTGGAAAAACAGGACACTTCGAATACTAGAACCCTAATCGCCCCAGAACTTGCTGTTCGACCATTCCAACTTCATAGAGCGTTTCAGATCATTCCGAGTCAATTCATAACGTTTTCTAATCGTTAGGATTGATCTTGAATTCGTTCTCACTGATTGGATCGCCAATCAAATAGGATTCCGCACTATTTGATTCGGTACAACGAAGAATCAGTAGTACTCCGTACGTACACGGTCCTAACAAGTGGTATCAGAGCTTTGGCTCTTGATTCTTCGTTGATTCAATCGTTTTTGTGAAAAAGTCTACGTTTTTACGCAAAAAGTTTCATTCTTTTGGCTAAAAATCGAGTCTTTACGCTTGCATGTTCTGAAAAGTAAGTGTTTTTCGAGTTTCAGCCGTCTAGGGTGCAAAGAATTGCGTTCTAGGTCAAAAGTGTTCAAAAATCGCGTTTTCAGCCGACCCAGTCGCACGATTATCTCAATCGTACGACTGAACTCATTCGCCCCGGTCTTTCGCACGTTTGAGTCATTCGCCAGTCCATTCGCCCGTTGAGTCAATCGCAGTGTCAATCGCCCGATTGAGTCAATCGCCCACTCCAGTCGCACATCTGAGTCGTTCGGTCTGTTCAGTCGTCTAAGTCTCTCAGTCGTCTGTTTCAATCGTACGTTTGAGTCCAATCGCATATAGCCCATTCGCACAGCAGTTTAATTCTCAAGTTAAGTTAATTCAAAGATGGACTCAGAAATTATGCCATGTCAGCTGGAAAGGATTCACGAATTCAGAATTTTTGTTACTGGAAAATGAGATAGGGAACCATAACAAGCCACCTAAACTATTGACAATAGAGGATTTTCCACAATGGAGACAACGTTTTGAAATCTATCTTAATGGTGTAGATACTAACTTATGGAACTCTATTGAGGTGGGTTATAAAATACCAGTAGGGGCTGATGGTGTTCCTTTGACTTTGAGTGGACTCTCCGATACACAAAAGGTTGCCTACAATGCAGAAGAAGGCTTATGCTATCTTGACTCAGTCCATTCCCAAGCCTATTTTTCATCAATACTCAGAGCACACAAAAGTAAAAAACTGATGGAAGTCCTTGAAAGAGGTATGAAGGAAATTCTAACTTAAAGGCACTGAAAGGCAAAGCTTTGAAGAAGGAGTTTGATAACTTCTCAGCAATTGGGAATGAAAGCTTAGATGAGATCATCGATCGTTTCTACCATCTGATGAGTGAACTTAACACTCATGGTGTTAAGACGTCAATGGAAGACAAGGTTTTAAGCTTGGCAGATGGTCTACCTGCAAAGTGGGATTCATTCATTTCTACTCTGCGATACAACTCAGTTTTAGACACCCTGGATATAATGACTTTATTCTAAAACTGAAAGAGGAGGAAGTGCGACAAAAATACAAGGCTAAGAAGGGTTCTTATGCTCAAGACCCCTCACTCTACAATGTTGCTTCCACTCCCACCCCTGCTGCAAAGTCTTCAGGTGCTCCCCTGCAAACAGCCTTTGTGTCCAATGCATCTCAACTTCTGACCAAGGCTCATCATCTGCAAATGAATCTCTTGGTGCATCGTGTGTTAGTCAAAGTCCTATTGTTACTCACTCTGCTAAGTTGACAACAGAAAATCTGGGAAAGGTAACAGTGGAGGTTGCTAAAGAGCACATGGATCTATTGGCTGCTGTTGTGCACTCGTATGATGGTTTGGTGGCGGGAAGATTGGTAATTGCCACCTTGCCGATGAAGATTATGAACAAGTAGATGAGAATGAGCTGGAAAGAATGGACATCATGTGGGCTCTTGCAAGCGCTGTCCGAAGAGCAAAGAAATTTGTGAAGAAAACAGGGCAGAATCTCGTGGCTACTAAGATACAACTTTTGGTTTTGACAAGTCTAAAGTCACGTGCTTCAATTGTGGAGAGAAGGGCCTTTTAAAAGGGAGTGTTCAAAGCCTAAGAAGACTGGGAATGGGAATCCTTTTTCTTCGTTCAACAGGCAAGATAGAGACAAGAAACCAGCATCCACGGGAAGTGATTCTAAAGCTATGGTAGCACAAGGAGATGAAGGACAAGACTGGTCCTTTAGATTCGTGTCTGATGAAGCTAACATAGCATCCGTGGAAGACTTGAACGAAGACTCGCGAGTGAAGGCGAAAGCTCAGCTGAAGTTGATACTGCTGAATTGGAAGAGACGTTTGATGCTGTTGATGAAATCGTCAAGAATGAGTTGAATTCAGAATCTGAAGCTCAAGCTACGTCTCAGAATGCTTTCATGGCTGGCACATCGACATCCACACAGGTAAAATCTAAAGATGAATTATTTGATGAACATGTTTGTGTCGATTGTGATAAATTTAGAGAAAGCATTGATCTAAAGTTTGCTAGGTTATTAGAACACAATGATAACTTAGTAAATGACTTAAAACTGTGCTCAGAAGCTAATCGTATATTAAAACAAAATGAGAGCAGTTATAAAGAGAAGTTAGATGCATTGCAAAGCAACTAAAGAAACTGAAGTTGTTGTCTTTAACCAAGAAAATGACATTAAATTCTACTTAAAGACCATTGAAGAAACTAAAAAGAAAAAGCAGTCTTACAGGTAGAAAATGAGTCATTGCAACAAAACTACATAGTCTCGCGAGTTCTTCGCACATTTTGAAAAACTTGGTTAAAGAACGCAACAATGGGGAGGGTTTGGGTTACAAGGTAGTTCCACCACCACATGAAATCCTTTTGAACACAAAACAACGTCCAATAATAATAATCAAATTAAGGATCATGTGGTGACAACTCCTTTGGTGAGTGATCCGGACACTGCAGTTCAGTCTGCTTCTTCGGATGATAATCAGAAACTCTCAGCATCAAGAACGGTCAATGTTGAGAAACGGTGGAAACAAATGTACAAACAACTCTTGGTTTGGAATCAAAGTCAATATTACACAAACCAAGATTTCTAAATCCACTCAAGCTAAACCAGTTAAAAGGATAATGTTCAACCTCAACGACAATTTAATCCAAATGTTAAACAGTTAAATTTGTTAAAGAGGGTACATATTCAAAGACTGAGACCAACGACCCATTCCTGAGGTTTACTCACCGCCCCACAAGAGATCTCCTAGTCCTGATGAATGGAGATCCTGCTATACTTGTGGTCAGCGAGGTCATATTTCAACCAATTGTCCACGCTATCAGACACCAAGAATTAAAGTTGAGTTAACCGACAAAGTCAAAGTAGATTCAAAACAGCGATCTAAGACCCCGGTGAGATCGAAAACACCCATAGGCATAAAACACCTTCTAAGTCGTTTTCGTCCCCCCACGTGAAAGACAACACAGACAAGTCCCCGACAGGTCTGTGACACCGGCAAGAAAAACTGTTTCTGAATCTAAACCATATACTCAAACTGTTAATCAGTCTAAAGTTTATCATAAACAATCCTTTCACAGGGATGGTTTATGGAAAGCCAAGACATCTGGTGAATCTGACAGCCAGGACAATCTGAAAGTTGACATTCCACCTACTGATAAAGGACAGTGGGTTGAATTCATGATGGTTGATTCCTCTGGGAAACCCAAGCCAGTCAAGGCTTGGGTCCCCCTCCTTAACTGATTGTTTTCAATTATGTGCAGGTTGTCCGCTACAGTGCTTCATCAAATACATGGATTGTGGATAGCGGAGCTTCCAGGCACATGACAGGAAACAAGTCTCTTCTTTTTAATGTCAAACAAATTAAAGGGGGACATGTTTCTTTTGCTGGGAACAAAGGAGGATACATTACTGCTCAAGGCGAAGTAGGTAATGAGAAGGTAAAGTTTGATAAAGTAAATTTTGTTCAACAACTGGAAAACAATTTACTTTCAGTGTCTCAGATATGTGACAAGGGCTTCAAAGTTATGTTTGACAACCGAAAATGTTACATACTGAAAAAGGAGATGGAGATTCCAGAGAAGCAGGTTTTGATGTCTGCATCCAGGTACAATGATCTATATGTCTTGGATATGTCTAATGCTTCTACCTCTGAATCTACAGCACAATGTTTCCTCTCAAAAGCTACAGAGAAGGATTCCATCTCATGGCATAGAAGGATGGGACACATAAATCAAAGGAAGATGAATCATCTGATTCACAACAACCTTGTTGAGGGAGTTACAGTCAAGAACTTCCAACTTCCTGATTTTTGTGTCTCTTGCAAGAAGGGAAAGCAGACCAGGAAATCTCACAAGACCAAGCACGTCAACACAATTGAGATGCCTCTGGAGCTGCTACACATGGATCTATTGGTCCTGTAAGCACGAAGAGTATAGCAGGAGACTGGTACTGCTTTGTAGTCACTGATGACTACTCAAGATTCACCTGGGTGATGTTTCTGAAAGCTAAATCAGAAACGTTTGAATCATTCAAGGTGCTCGTCACGACTTTGGAGTCACTCTACAAACTGAAGGTAAGGAGAATTCGTTCTGACAATGGCACAGAGTTCAAGAATCAGTGGATGGATGCTTTCTGCAAGGAGAAGGAATTGTTCACCAGTTCACCTCAGCATACACGCCACAGATGAATGGAGTTGCAGAACGAAAGAATCGGAGCTTAATTGAGACTGCGCGAACCATGTTAGCTGATTCAAAGCTCCCAGTTCAGTTCTGGAATGAGGCAGTTGCAAATGCCTGCTACACACTTAATCGTGTGTTAGTAGTCAAAAGGCATGGCAAGACTTGTTATGAGCTACTTCAGAAAGAAAGCCAAATTTGGAGTATCTGGAACCATTTGGAGCTCCATGTACATTGCTAAAGAAGACTCAGGATGGCAAGTTCAGCGAAAAGCAGATCAGGAATATTCTTAGGATACAGCATCCCAGACAAGCGAGTTTACAATAACTCACGGTCAGGTAGAGGTGTGGTGCAACGTTGATGTTCAGAGATACATCACACCTCCTGCTGGAAAAGGACCATCATCATTCTTTGATTATGATGGCTTTTTCAAATCCTTCAATCTTCCACAGCTTGATTCAGAGGATGATGCTGCTACCCAGATGATGTATGATGTTCTTAACTCACCAAATCTGGATTCAAGCAACATCACACCTACTGCTGGTGCCTCAAGCTCTTCGACTCCTGCTCATGATGAGAGTGATGATTCATCAGATGATGAAGAAGCTCCTGCTTCTAACACTGAGCAAACAGCTAATCAACACAGTGAATCATCAGCTGCTATACCAGCTGCAGGAAATCCGGATACTGAACCAGTAGTCACCAATATGGATACTGAGGTTGTGGTTCCTACCACACCATGACTAGGATCAGTGTGAATCATCCCCCCTCGTCTATCATAGGGGACATTCAATCCGGTGTGCAAACAGAAATCAGCTGTACTCTGCTGATTATGCTGCAGTCATGGAAAGGGTTATGTCAATGACGGGGCTTTCTCATGTTTTGTTTCACAAATCGAGCCTAAATATGTCTGCGACGCCCTGAAAGATGAGGCCTGGGTAAATGCTATGCAAGAAGAGCTACTCCAGTTCAAGAAACTTGGAGTCTGGACACTAGTTGACAGGCCGAAAGGAGTTAAGGTGATTGGTACCAAATGGGTACTAAAATGCAAGAAGGATGACCAAGGTGTTGTGATCAGAAACAAGGCACGCTTGGTTGTTCAAGGCTTCAGACAAGTCGAAGGCATCGACTACAATGAAGTCTTTGCTCCCGTAGCTAAATGGAAGCTATTCGTATCTTTCTAGCCTACGCCTCTTACATGAAAATCAAAGTTTATCAACTGGATGTTAAGAGTGCATTCTTGCATGGGGAAATCCGTGAAGAAGTTTATGTCAGTCAACCCGAAGGATTCGAAGATCCTTATCATCGGGACAGAGTCTACAAGTTAGACAAGGCTCTGTATGGGCTACATCAGGCTCCTCGAGCTTGGTATGAAAAGCTCTCCACCCACCTGCTGAAGCATGGTTTTCGCAGGGGTGTGATTGACTGTACATTGTTCATCAAAGAAAAGGATGGTGACTTGCTTCTGGTGCAGATCTATGTGGATGATATCATCTTTGGATCTAGAAATGAAGCGTTATGCAAAGATTTCGAATCTGTGATGAAGGCAGAATTTGAAATGAGTGCAATGGGAGAAATGAAGTTTTCCTGGGATTACAGGTGGATCAAACACCAACGGCATTTTCTTACATCAGACCAAGTATGTCGGCGACATTCTCAGTCGGTTTGACATGGAAAATACGTCTGCTGCTGCCGGTACCCCTCTCGCCACAAATCATGATGTGGCTCCTGATGAGAATGGGGATTTGGTGGATGCCACTATGTATCGTGGGATGATTGGATCTCTCATGTATCTCACTGCCTCGCGTCCAGATATCATGTATGCAACATGTCTATGTTCTAGATATCAAGCGAAGCCAAAAGTGAATCATCTGATTGGGGTAAAAGGATTTTCCGTTATCTGAAGGGTACTCCAACACTGGGTTGTGGTATCCTCATGACGATGACTTCGAGCTTACTGCGTACAGCGATTCAGATTATGGTGGCTGCAAGATGAATTTCAAATCGACGTCAGCAGGGTGTCAGTTCTTTGGAAGACGGTTAGTCACGTGGCAATGCAAGAAGCAGACCTCGGTTGCCTTATCAACCTGTGAAGCTGAATACGTTGCTGCGCAAGTTGCTGCTCTCAAATCATCTGGATTCAACAGCAAATGCGCGACTACGGTTTGAAATTTTCTAACACTCCTATTTATGTTGATAATTCTGCTGCCATAGCTGTCACTAAAAATCCTGTTCAACACCCCAAAAACTAAACACATCGGGATTAAATATCATTTCATACGCGATTGCTATGAAAAACAATTAATTGATGTGATTAAAATTAACACGGATTTTCAGCGCGCTGACCTCTACACCAAACCGTTTGATAAACCAAGATTTTTATATCTGCTAGAGGTCAACGGCGTTAAAAAGAAAAGTGATGTGATTGCTGAAGAAGCAGATTCATAGTCCGACTTGTGTCTTTTTTATTTCTTTCTTTCTTTCATTTTATTTTTATTTTTAATTTCCATGTCATATAAAATCCAAAAACACAAAAAGATTTTGTTTTAGATTTTAGGGGGAGATTTATTTGTATTCATTTACTTAAAAAAAAAAAAAAAAAAAGGGGGGAGGTAAGTTAAGCTGAAAGGCATAGACAAATAAACTGGAAATGCGACTCGAGAAAACTGGAAAGTGATAGCACACAGGCACCGAGTTACTTGGAATATCAAATTGGTTTTTCGGTTCTAAACATAAAATCATAAGTCAGAGAAGTCTAAGTCTAACAAAATGGGAATATGATAGAAGCTTTGACTGGTATTGTAATTACTTGGAGAAAGTAGATCTAGGGTTGTGTAAGTACACAATACGATGTGTCAGTAGATTCAACACAATAGACCATTAGACATCATCAGTGAACAGGCTTAAACTAAATTATTCAACCAGTTGTGTGTTCCCATGGTATCCCTGGTCTGCACAATCAATCAATGTCCAATAGGGGTGAGGAGCAAGCTAATGCCACAAATGTGAGCAAAGACCTGCAAAACAGAGCAAAAGATGACAAATGTCATTAAATAATGTATGCAAATATGCTGCTCTAAGAAGATAAATAGGTATTGCGCCTCTCTGCTGTGCGATGGCACTGACCTGAGGCTAAGCATAACCTATTTGTTCTAAGAATTCATTGTTGTTTGCGCCTCTCTGCTGTGCGATGGCACTGACCTGAGGCTTGGCATCTCTTTGACAATTTTTAGAACCAAATCTTCTAAGTCCAAGACCGCTCAAAATCTCCTGAGGACGATTGATTACCATATACCTGTGGAATACACAAATACGGTTTGACCTAATTCATCAATTAATCGCTGATGTGTGTCAAACGTCTGTGTATGGATTTAAGTGGACAAACATACTGACAATCGTCGTGGCTGCATCGCCTGATGTCAAAATCAATAAGAATTACATATTAGTTCAAACATGATTCCCAGTTAGATATTAGAAGTCTTCGATAAGTGAAAAACTGTACAATCATATCATGCAAAGTGTAATAAGCACTGAATGTTCCAAGTGATGGTATATGCCTGTCTGATTCCACGAGAGTCCATTCCGGATAAATGTTATGCTAATAAGCTATACAAGCCTGCCTATCAAAATCACAAAAATATGTCTTTCTATTCATAGGTTAAGTTTTTGTTTAGTCCTAGTATAATGTGTCGTGTCGGACTGTGTATATTGCTATCTGCTAAACATCACTGAAAATGCTTAATGTCTATTAAACAACTTGTTTCTGAAAGGTTAAAAGGATCACGTCTGAGGTGATCAGGTGGATAAATGGATCACGTCTGAGGTGATCGGGTGGTTAAATGGATCATGTCTGAGATGATCAATTGCACATAATGTTTTATTCATTGGTAATAAACTGTGTTGGTCATACCTTAAAATTGGCACAAGGATAGACCAATCGTTCGACTGAATCTGATATGACCCAGTCGGCCGAATGGGGTGTACGATTGAATACAATCGTAAGATTGGACCATGCGAATGAACCCAATCGGCCGGTTGAATGTGCCCGACTAGGTCAAACGTGCGAATGAGGTATGCGAATGAAACACATCGAACGATTGGAGGTGACCGACTGAAATTGTCGTTTGGATGAACTTCAATCGGCCGATTGGAGATGAACGATTGGGTAGATGGCACGACTGAGACTCAGTCGTCCGACTATCCAAGACGACTAGACTCAGTCGGCCGACTAACCAAGGCGACTAGACTCAGTCGCCCGACTGGATTTTGCCCTAGTATAAAACAGACCAAATCATAATCAGTCGTTCACTCTCCCAAATCGCCCCCTCTATTCGCCCGACCTAAGAACCGCTGTCAAAATTTCCTTTGATCCATATCTGCTTTTGTTTACGTGTTCTAACACTCATTGTTGATTATACAGGTACTACTCAAGGTGTTCTATCGATAACACTGATAAATGATGTCCAAAATCTCTCAAATTCAGACCAAACAGTAACCGAACACATAATGAACAAATAGGCTATCCAAACTAGCTTAAACGTTCGAATAGAAGTTAGAACCTGATTTATCGGTAGTTTCCGAGTGCAATGAGCATAATTTCGACGTTTAACTTCAAGAATAGCTCAAAACACGAATTTGAATGGACAAACTGTCGAGTATGCGACTGGACACACTGATGAACTCCAATCGCCCGACTGAGAAGACGACTAGTCTCAGTCGCCCGACTGAGTTGAACGAATGAATCAAACGCACGACTATGCTCATTCGCTTGACTTAGTCGCCCGTATGACTAAATTCACCTTTCAAGACTCATTCGTTCCACTCAGTCGCACGGCTATGTTCATTCGGTTGCCAGTCGCCCGACTAACCAAAGTGGGAAACTCATTGATTTTGTTTACTTTCTTCTTCTACGTGTACTAACGTAAACTTACATTGTGTGACAGATGGCGAGTCGATGGGTTATGAGCACAAAGCACAACATTTGTGCACATTTGGACTTGACCTCTAGGAATGCCGCTGACTTTTCTGGCATTATCACATTTCTGAGAAGATCGAGGATATACCGAGCCATCTCAGCACAGTGTACACCATATAGGTCGATGCAGCAGTCGTTTTGGGAACACGCTGTGGTAGACAGATCCAGGGAGCCCTATACTATTAGAAGCACCGTTCTTGGGCAAGCTATAGAGATAACAGAGGAGGACTTAAGGACAGTCCTAGAACTAGGAAATGATGGTGACTGTCCTGTTCGTCTACATCCATGACAGTCAGAGGTGCTTCCTGAGGGCTAAGTATACTGGGGACATAAACTCAGGGATGCTCAACAAGAGCAATCTCTGCCCCCAGTTCAAATACCTAGCCCACATCTTGCTCAGGTGTATTGCCTCACGAAAAGGAGGCTTCGACGAGCTCTCAGAGCAAATGCAGAATGCCTACGTGGCTTTGGTGCTGAACCACCCTTTCAGCTTCTCCAGAATGATCTTCACTTACTTAGTGGAGAACATAGAAGTTAAGGGAAGAGAAGGCTTCTGCATGTATCCCGCTTCTTACAAATGATTTTGACCAGAAGCTCCTACGTTACCAAAGCAGAAAGAGGATGCGGTTATGCTTGAGGTGATGGATGATACCACCTTAGGCAGAATGAAGGTTTACCGGGGAAAGCAGGTCAAGCCCCCGTAAGACGTTTGTTTGGGCATCTGGCCCGTGAAGACTATGTGGCGCCAGCTAGGAGAAAGTGGCGTCACGAAGATAGTGACTCTGATGTGGAGCATGTGGCTCTACCCTCCGATGACTCCGATGATGATGATGACCAAGGATCTGGTCAGGGTGGAGATGGTCAAGGAAGACCTGAAACAGCTCCAATCCACCCTGACTTCATGCAGAGGAGGAGGACTAAGACGAGGCACCACTAACCCGGACAGTGGGTAGTCGGTAGTGGCAACCGAGGAAGGTCTGCGGGCGGTTTGGTGTCGCCCAGGAGAGACTGGGAGCTCTGTTGCTGACCCATCATATAACCCAGTCTCTCCCAGCAGCCAGGG